>JAJIYU010003199.1:0-27544 GCA_030144865.1 Tinospora cordifolia | reverse complement strand
AAAGAAAATGGAAATAATTCAAGAAAATGTAATTTTAAGGAGAAAACACATGAAAATATTAGAAAAATGTGTTTTCTTGAGGAAAATAACCTTTAGGATTGATTTGTAAATTTTTGGAACAATTATCGGATTTTTAGAATGATAAATGTAAATTTTGGGTGAAAAATATGATTTTTTGGGAAAATTATTCAATTTTTGGAGAAAATAATTGAATAAGTGTTGAAATGGTGTATAATATTGGCATTTTGATGGAAAATGATTAATTAGACAATTTTAATAATTTAGAAAAGAAATGTGAAATTTTGATATATAATACATATAAATTGTTATATGTATAGAGAAATAAACCAAAATTTTTTTAAAAATAGATTAATGGGACCTGGGCTGACCCAGGTGCCGGGCGGGCGCCCGCGCGGGACTTGAGCCGCAAGCACGGCCTGGGCGCCTAGCACCCGCGCCAAGCTCGTGGGCTGGCTGGCCCACGCGCCCATTAACAGGGGTCTAGCCCCTTTGTGTGTCTTTTGTGCGAGAAAATGTGATATTTTTAGGCGAATTTTTGGGGATTTTTGGCATTTTTCTAGCACAAAAATCATGGGAACACATGGTTTGTGATCCATGGTTTTGGCCATCACTTCATGGCCTCCATTGTGGCCAATCTAGGCTGCCAACTGGACATCCAACATGTGATGTTAAGTACCACCCTGAAGCCACATGTCATCTACACCTTTGCCAAGCAAGCATCCCATGCAACAAAAAGGCCTTCTTTGAGCTAAATTCCAGAATTTTCAGATTCTGTAACCAACTTTCCAAGCTCAGAACTCCCTCAATTCTTAACCAAATCCTAAAAACTATAGCTTGATTTGAAGCTTGTACCATCACCTACAAGGTCCCACAAGTAGGTTGCCCAGTCTTGGAGTTGTCTGAAGCAGAAATCATCAAGGAGAGGGCTGTCCACACTTTTTAAACCTAGAAAAACCAGGAAGTATGTGCTAAAACCATCTTTGTAGCCTTGGACCTTGGCTATTTCTAGTTCCTTTTTGAAGGTAAAATGGTTCACTCCCCTCATTTTCGCATGCACTTTGATCTCCAAGAGTTAAAGAATGAAAAATAGGGCCTGGCACATGATTTTAAGACCCTTGAAGTTGATTACTTACTCACTGTCACAACTGTGTAATAGAGACAGTTGGAGCAACCTTGGAAAAGCTCACTCTTGAACCACTCTAGGTACGTTCTTGAGGTAAAAATTTTTCATTCTACTCCTTATCATGAGTATTCAAATGTCCAAGTGGTAGAAACAAGAAATTGGAACGTTTAATGTGTCTTATAAGCCACTGTTGCTGACTGTTAGACATACTGTTGCAATAGTGCCGACAGAAATAGTTGAGACCAGAATAAGAGCTATATTCGGGACACCTTAAGGCACCCTTTCAGGCTGGAACTAGAGGCATTGTAGACCCCATAGTAAAAGTTCCAGAGAGGTATAAAGACTTGAACTTGAACTCTTGTGGATGTGTCTTGTTATACATACAAATATGCCATAATTGTAGGGTGCTAAAGCAAATTCCTTGTGTTTTTTTGAATATAACAGAATATTGAGGGAATGATAGACATGTTTTTTATGTTGCATGTTACTAATTTGAAGTGTTTGTAATTAATGGATGTGTTATGACCTGTAAAATAAAACTAGACACAAAGAACAATCCATAGAATGGTGATTTAATGAGGGAAAAGAACACTAGAAAGATAGTAGAATCTGTGAACCCAAAAATTTCCTACAATCTGGCTGAAATTTCTGAGATACAATTGATGGACCAAACAGTGATAGATTGAGCTGAAATTTGATGGAGAAACCCTTAGATATTTTTAGAAGTTGTCTACAAAATTTCAGGACATTCTGATTTGTGTAGCTAGGTCAACTACGGCAAACAGTCACTGCCTATCACAAGGGATACGGGATCTGTGCAGTTCCTGTTATCATGCTTAGAAACCCTAGTAAATAAGGTCCAAAAAATTGTGATTTAAAATTTTGAGAAAACTTTAGGGAGTCTAAAACAATTTTGCAAGGTTTGGTGCAAATTCGATGTATGGACTGCCCACAAAAAATTGGGAAAATGGTTGCGTAGATGGGGTTATAGGCTAGTGTTGTGCCTAAGTAATGGGAATTAGGAATATTGACCCTTTTTGGCCCAATTGACCCCATAAAGACTAGAATCAACCCTATGTGACTCTGTTGACCAGCTAGGTCAACAAATGATAAGTTGACTAGGGTTGACCAAGATTGACCGAGGTCAATCAAATGGACTTAGTAACTAAAGCAAGGTAAACGAACATATGTAAACTATTCTTGACTATGTCAAGTAATTGATTAACCAATGATATAGAATTAGAGTGACCCAAGTCCCATATTAATGTTAAGAAGTTGCGTCAACTTCGCAGGACCAAGTGCCAGCGGGACACGGCCGATCGCGAGAGGAGTGCCGATAGCGGAGCATCCCGGTGAGTAGTGTTTTCTAACTCATTTCTTAGTGTTTGTTATTTTGTGCATTATGAAATGAGATTATATATTGTGATGAATCTGCATTCTTTTAAATGGGTTTTAAATGAAAAGTGCACCGAGTCTCGAGGTTCGAGAGTACATGGTTAGGATGAGTTGTGTCGGTCTCTCATACGACCCCGAGAGGTGACCACCTAGCACAGAGTGCCCGCCAGGGGGTTCTGTGGGCCTACGATAATGGCAACGACAATAAGACCTAATCGGGCCGTCACTATAAGGCAACGACAATAAGTTCTGGTTGGTCGTTACAATGATGGCAATGGCAATAAGACCAAATCGAAGTCGACACGATGCGCCTAACTGTCTGCAACCGCTCGAGTGATTTTTGGTCGCCTCGGAGAGCTTGCGAGCCTCAGCGAATGTTTTCATGATAAAACTATTTTTAAATGAAGGTGCACGACTGCATTTTGGTTTTAAATTGTATTTATTGTTGCATTTACTTGCATAATGCTATTGCTCATGCATTCATGGCACATGTTTTAATTGTGGAATACTTGTTTTAATTTTGAATTAGACTGCATTACTCACTGAGCCGCCGTGGACAATTAAGCTCACTACTCTAACTTTTCAGGTTCTTCAATAGCAGATAAGGGCAAGGGAGTGGTCATCGCATAAAGTTGCGTTCCCTTATTCTTTTTGGTAGGACTTCTTTGTATTTCCCTTTCTGTTATTGTGTTTTGAGGGTGAGGACCTATGTATAGGGGTGAGGAAAGCCTGTATATAATAGATAGTCACTCTTGTTGCTACACATGTTATGATGACCCATTTTGGATAAATATCAAGTTCTTATTGGTGTTCGTGCGTTAAATTTCTTCTGCATTCCTTATAATTACTCTAAAAGTTTGTAATGTGGTGTTGTATGTTGAGGCTTAATAGTATCCTGGCAATCAGCTCGTTCTTCATCTTAGGAAAGGGGTCTCGACAACTATTCATGCGTGTTTTCTCGCTATTCAAATATTATACATGTATTATATGTTGTTATACACAAATTATTCATTTTGAAATATCGTACATATATATATACTTGCGATTTTGTTTTTGATTTAGTTTTAGTTCATTTTTGTGTCCTAATCCCTCTGTCTTCTTCGTTTCATTTTTCGATTCAGTTATTCATTTACTTGACATTTCGTATGTCATAATGAAGAACAAGTGTTCATCCTCTCCCAATAGGATGATCATAAATGCTAAGAACCAAATATATCACACTATTCCGAATCTTGTATTCGTATTTGTCTAAATGTAATAGTGAATGGTTGTGTGGTCTGTTCAACTTTCTTCGAACTAAGATATTGTTGTCACATTATATACATCTTTTTATTTTGTTATTACACACTTTTTTACATGTTATTCTGGTATTACACACTTGCAGGAATATCAATATATTGTTAAACCTGAAAATAGATACTAAGCCAAGGTTGGGTGCTAGATAGATTTCAGCAACAAGCACTTGATACATCATAAGCACTATGTTTACTGAAATTATATGATATGTATCAATATATGTCATTCTACCTTTCCATCATTCATTATTGACTCTAGTAAGGCATACATTTTTTTAGAGGAAAATCAGTGATGTCGGTAACTGCAACTGCTTTACATTGAAATGTTATTATGCTTAAATACGTTAAATAAAACATGTGGTTACAATTCGCGCTGGTTAATACAAAAAATTAGGAAAATTTTATTACATGAATGATTTGGGATATTTGGTTAAACTATGGTTCGCATGTTTAATTGCATTGATTATTTATGTATTCTTTGCAATATATGTTAATTAATTATTTAATTGGCATACTAAAACTATATTTTGCAAAGAATACATAAATAATCATTGCAGTTAAACATGCGACCCATAGTTTAACCAAATATCTCAAATCATTCATTCAATAAAATTTTCCTAATTTTTTATATTAAATAGTGTGAATCATATACACTGTACATATTATTCGTATTAAGCATAATAACATTTCATTGGAAAGCAATTGCAGTCACCGACATAACCGATTTTCCTCTTAAAAAAATGCATGCCTTGCTAGAGTCAATAATGAATGATGGCAAGGTAGAATGACATATATAGATACATATCTTGATGCATTATGTGCTTGTTGCTGCAATCTATCCAACACTAGTTATATCTTGAATGTTTCAGAAAGTACCATTAGTGAGCAAAAATTCAGAAAGTACCATAAGAGATGCATGAACAAATACTTTCATGATTTACTAGAGTATGAAGGATGGATGACTGACAATTGCTTTACTTATTGGAGATCATGAAAAGCAATTGACAGCACTTGATGACAAGAAGAAAGATTAGAGCAAGAAATCTATGATTTGCAAGGTTTAAAGTTTTTCTGTAATATCTTCATGTACTTTCCCCAAATTGGAGCAAAACCATAAATTATATAAGTTGATGGTTTGTTTAATGCTTTAGATACTGCAATGTTTTTTTTTCTGGCATTTGATTTTTTCAGGTTAGTTTCTATTTTCAATGATTTCGACTTGTTTTACTAGGCTAACCTCAAGGGAAAGCACAGCGAAATTCTTTAGCTAATAGGCTGATCTCAATGATTTCGACTTTAGTTCTTATTCTTAATTGATTTGTTTTAAATTAATCTAATTAAGTTCAAAAATTTTTTATCTAGATATATATTGAGTTGTTTAATTGTTAAAGTTGCTCTTTAGCTCTTATTCTTATTTAAAAAAAAAATAATCTGATTAACTTCATTTGTTTTTTAATATAGGTATATATATAAAGATTGGAACAATGGAGGACTTGAGTTTATATGCTTGGATTGTGTATCAAGATGAGACGTGATAATCCTTCAAGAAGAATTCTTGCTTAGCTTTTTATTTTTGTTTATTAGGATTAATAACGATAAGTTGTGTAAATAATAATTACACTTTTTGATGGATTGTATATATGTTTGGCACTATGAAATTTTTTATTCTTAAGTAATACGAATAATGCGTGCACATATATATATCTATAATATATGTACTTTACTTTTGACTGAATAATGCATGTATAACAAAAGAATAATTCATGTATAATGTGTGTCAATAGCTATATAATATGAGAATAATTTCATAATAATGCAGGGACAAACGAATAATGTGCACACACACACACACACACACATATATATATATATACGTAAAATATGTACCTTATTTACGACTGACTAATGCAAGTATAACAAACGAATAATGTGCTCATATATATGTATATATATATATATATACATAAAATATGTACCTTATTTATGACTGAGTAATGCAAGTATAACAAACGAATAATTCATGTATAATGCATCTGAATAGCAGTATAATGTGAGAATAATTTCATAATAATGCGGGGATAAACGAATTTTGTGCGCATGTACTTTTGTAAGATATATTGACTAATATAACAATTTTTATATGTGCATTATTCGATTGTTATCGCTATAGATTTATACAGGCATTATTCAAATTTTATCCCTACATTATACCACATTTCGCTGGTGGTTATATATACAATTATTTACGTATTATTCGATCATTGTCACTAGATTTTTATACAGACATTATTCGATCTTTATCCCTACATTATACAACATTTCAGGGGTTATTTATACCATTATTCACCCATTATTCAATCATTATCGCTAGAATTTTATACACGTATTATTCAATATTTATTCCTACATTATACCACATTTCACGTGTTATATGTACCTATATATCATTCACGCAATATTCGATAGATATCCCTACACTTTTATATGTGCATTATTCTAGCGTTATACCTATATTATACCACTATTCACGAGTTATACCATTATTTACGCATTATTTTATTGTTATCCGTATCACTTTATACGCACATTATTTGATCATTATGCATACATTATACCGCCATTCATGGGTTATACCATTATTCACGCATTATTCTATAGTTATCCCTACCACTTTATACACACATTATCCGATCATTATGCCTACATTATATCGCCATTCACTAGTTATACCATTACTCACGCATTGTATTATAAGTAATCCATTTACAACAGTCGAATAAACGTTGTTATAGACGGCTATAGACAACGTTCATGAATGAATGTTGTAATAACTTACGTTCTTTTAACAACAGTCAACTAATGAATGTTGTAGAAGGTGTCATTCGACAACGAGCAACTACAATTCTTGTAATAACATAGAACAACGTTCGTCTGCTCATTGTAATGGCCTTTTCAACAACGTTCCCATGGTGAACGTTGTTGTACACCTTTTACAAAAGCGATTTGACAACAGACATTTTATAAACGTTGTTGTATGCCTTCTTTTACAATGGTCATTGATGCTCGTTCTCGAATTGACGTTGTTATATCATCAATTTCTTGTAGTGTTTATGATTCTCGAATATGGGATTAAATGAAAGATTTTGATATAAAGAACAACGTATTGTCATAGTGATCCACATGGATTACTGTGGGTGCTAATTACGTATGATTAGTTCATATGGGCGAGGTCCCAAAATAATTGGAACATGGATGAGACCCTAAGTCCAATAAAATTTGGGATAAAGGAATGTTTTTCCACTCAAATAAGGTATTTTGATGGGAACATCAAGGGTCAAAACCCTTTCAATCTAATCTACAACTGTTAATAAGAATTTGTTTGAAACGCATAATGATTGTAAGTATTTGGATTTGAATGTTTTATTAGTTGGAAATAATAACTCAGTTGTTTTGAATGATCCATTAGGCTATGTGCTTACCCTTCCTAAATTTTCTCTTTTCAGGAAACAAAACCTTTGAAGATGCATGAGATTAGCTAGGATGTTTTTATTTAGAACGTTTCTATTTTAATGTAAGGGTATGTTGCCAAATTTTGAATATTCAGCTTTAGTTTGAATATGAGTTATGTACTATTTCCTCTTTTATTTGTTGAATAAAATTAAAGATTGATTTTGTAGTCATGGTACACATCAATACTGAGGCAGTATAGGAGTAGTATTTCACTGTTTGCTTTCACTCGTAGGGCATTGGACCCATATTTGATTTGTGTCTTTAGTTTATTGGTTTGCTAAACTAGGCCATGAGGCCAAGTGTTGGTCTAATGACTTATTCGAACTCAAACCATGGGGTTAGAGTATTTATTTCATCTTTCATGAGTTTAATCATGTGCTGCTTTTAGACATGCTATCCCTATATTTATTCATGCTTACTGCTATTGTCTGTGTTTTCACACTCTGATATGTATTGGGATTGTATGAGAAAGGAAAAGAAAAAGAACACAAGTAATGTCCTAGTCTCCAGATAGTGAAAGCGGGGGTGACCGCATGATTCCATCTCGAGGTGAGAGACGAAGACCCCTAGTCACAGGTATGCAATTGGATTCAGGGTCGGATACTAAACCCTAGGGACAAGGAGCACAGGTTAACCAAGCTGAGGCTCAAGTTAGAGCAGTGTTGACTCTAGAGTTCTAAGATGAGATTACCTATAACACCCCAATTTTCAGTCGGACCTCCGTTCACGTGTTACCTCACGTGTGGATCGTCGCCCATTAAAAATCAAGGTGCTACCAAAAATTTTTCTTCTATCAAAATACTTTTTCTTTAAAAGTAAACTTATAACAATTTGTTTGCAAGTTAATGTCTAGATAGATGTTTCGTACAAAATAAAAGATCAAAATCATTTCTCTATATATTCACCGGATTTCTCAAGACAATTCATAAATAATGCAGTGGAAATGCTTGAAACTGGTATTAAAATAGAATCGTTAAACATATAATATTGTTCACAGTTTAATCAACTGAAATTAAAATCAAATGGAAGCATGAAATTGTTTCAAAAAGATTAACCGAAATATCACTTCCAATACTACCTATCCTAAACTACCTCCCCGTGAGGTGTCAAATCAAAGTGCGAGTCTTTTAACGTAGGTTCCAATACTCAAAGTCTACGGGTACCTGAAAGATAGAAATGGGAGTGAGCTCAAAAGCCCAGTGGATCATTTCTACACATCACATGCATTATACAAATTCAATCCAAAACATTGCAAACACTTTCAAATATTAGGCGTTCAAACATTCATTTTTTTTTTGTAGTCTAAGACTGGAAGAGGGTTGAGATGCCTCTCGGTATTCCCTATGATCCAATCTAATCTCAGAGGGTTCCATCAACCGTCTAAAATCAATCGACACTCACATCATAGCCTAAGAGAGAGTACTTACTGCAACTCATACCGTCTCCCAAAGACTTCGGGTTGTCATAGTCAGCTCTGGTTGGGAATACCTACGATTCGCCTTATAGCTCGACAATCTCAAGCAGTGACATATAGGAGATACCACCTCGATCCGCTTCAGGCTCGACAATCGCACAGGTACGTGGATTCTTAATACACTATCGTCTTATTATAGTTTTTCAAACAATCTCCAACATACCAAGCATCACATAATATACAAGAAAAATAATTCAAACTATGCATGCAAGTTAACATGATAAGATGCATGAGTAAACAATAAGATCTTTATAAATATGTTCCTAGTCATGCATGCCATATTTGAGTAGACCCATATGCCAGAAGATCATGTCATGAACTAATTACGCATGGATTAAATAATTCATCATACATCACAGATTATTCACATAGACCAAACAATTTTAATCAATTTTCTACTAAAAATTCTAATAACTTAAAACTATTCAATCAAATGTTTTGAATCTTAAATCCATATAATACATATGAGCAAGGAAAGAAGTCACGCCCACCTGATTCCGTAGATCTTCAAGACTCCTTGCTCTCTTGTGAAACGTTTGGTCCTCTGGAATTATAGAATCTGAAATTTAACCCTTAATAACATTATTCTCAAGCTTAAATAATTTCGAGAATAACTATGAAGTTTAGATATTAATTTCAACTAATCTTATTCGGGTCAAAGCAAGGTTTCTATGACTGAAATGGGAATCATTTTTATTTATTTGTAATTTTTCAATGTCTATTAAAATTTATGTTCAAAAATATTGTTACGCTAATATTGTAGAAAGTAGTAATTCTTTTAATTTAGACCTTTAATTTAAAACTAAAACTCTCACCATGAAATTCCAAGTGTCCATGATTTATTACCTTTTAAATAATTTTATTTAAATTAGAACTAATAATTTAAAAATGCTAAGATTAGAATTTGGGTTCTAGAAATAACTTTCTATGTTCCATTAACCTCATGCTAATTAAAATAGAGTTTCTGTCTCACTTGGAAACCTCCACAATTTTAAATAATCTATTTATATCATAATTGAATTAGTTACGAACAAAGTAAGACTTCTAAATGTTATAAGTTTAGTTTCTAGCCTAATATTTAAATCTTTTCTTATAAAAGATTCTAAATTTCTAAGGGTTTATTTTTCAAGTCTTTAACTAGTCATAATAATTAGATTTTATCTTCTAATATTATTCCTCATCTATTATATAAAAATTATCCCTAATTAAATTAAAATTCTAATATTAGAATCTTTTTAATTTGGATTTCTAAAAAAAATGAACTTCTTTTCAAGTTTTCTAAACCTTTTAAAGTTAAGCTAAATTATTATTATTATTATTATTATTATTATTATTATTATTATTATTATTATTATTATTGTATAGTTCATTCCAAATAGATTTTTTTAGTTTGAGATCACAAGATTTAACTAAAATAAAATAAATTTATTTTCATACCTTTCTTTGTCTTCTTCGCGCAAGTTACGCCAATGACAAATCTTCTTTTTCATAGATTCATGCCCAAAACTAATTTATTGCGTTCCTTCATTTCAACCCAAAACCCAATCGATGGAAAATCAAGCTTCGATCAAAATTTTGAATCTAAAATCTCTTCTTCTTAATCCACGACCAGCAACACAACCAAAACCCCAAATCACCCCCAACCAAGCAACTTGCTTGCTACTCATCGTTCCAATTCTATCATTATTAAACCCCAAAAATCTGAATTGCCATCTAGATTATCATCTCAATTACCAATTCTATCATCTTCCCTAATTGATTTCCATTTCAATCAAATGAAACACTAAAAGGCCTGAGAATTAACAAAAGAAAACCCAAGGAGTTTACTGATTCTCCCAAAATTTTCATTTCCTAAAAAACCCTCTTTTTCAATCAATGGAGAAGAATCTCAATCATCCATGGAACTGGAACACAAAATCTAACGACCTCAATCTTGTCCCTTCAGGATCAAAATCTAGCTACCATGGAGTTCTCTTCTTCCACTTCATCACCAACATCCACCAATTCACACAACCAGCACGGCCAGCGTCTTCCATGGTGCATTAGCAGCATGAATGCACCAGCAACCGAATGCACTTGCAGCCACCCAAAACCCACAAACAAAATGCAACTAAAATCAAACAGCCTCTTATCTGTCCACAACGCCAAACAACAGTTGTGGTAGCTCCATTCACAGTCCAAAATACCCAACAACCTGGTTTTGTGCTTCGTTCATTGGTTCCATCATGGCAACAACATCAGTTATGTCTTCCCTTCTTCATCTTACAGCAGCAACAGATCCACTTCTTTGCTTCATCTTCTTATTCTTCTCATCTGGATGTTCATCACACCAGAACCCACATCAACGCCCTTGAAACAGAGCATAGACTTCTTCTCTGTTCTTCCTTCCTCTATTCATATTCCATGGCCGCTGCAACCAATCATGCACACCCATTTCATCTTCTCCCTTGTCACGGACCAGCAGCTAGAGCATTCCTCTTTGATTTCATTTCTTCATTTCTCTGCTGCAACACTCTTCTCTCTTGCTCTGTTTTCCTCTGTTCCTAGCACCCACCAACTTCAATCCTTCCTTCTCCTTTGTCCGGTAACAGAGACAGCAACAACGTATATAGTTGCTGTTCTATCTTCTCTCCTCTGCTATTTGTTCGTCCTCTCCAATTTAGCTTCAAGAATCAAGAACTTTAGCTCACAATTTGGTTTCTCCCGCTACAGCTAATTTTTCTTTGTTCTTCTTCTTCTTTCCAACTTCTTCCTTCACTTTCTTTCCTTTTTTTTTTCTCGGCCAAAACCAGAGTATTCTGGTTCAATCCTCAAATTTTCCAGAATTTTTTTTTCTAATCAAATCAATTTATATATAAACAACCTTATTATAAATTTTTTTTCAAGTATATATATATATATATATATTTATCTCTTTGATATGCATATATGTATATCCTAATCATCTTAATGTATACAACTTATTATATGTTTTATATTATATTATACACATTTTAACCTTTTGATTGTTTTGATTTATATTGCCCTTATTATAAGTGTGTAAGTATATATTTATTATTCATTTAACCCTGTTATGGATTTATAAGATTATAGATGTATATACTAATCTCTTTAATATATGTATATAATCCTTTCTTTGATATTTATGTACCACTCACTTTATATCCGTAGACCTTAGTATAATTTATAATTTCATGTATTAATAATATTCTTTTGTTTTGTAATCCACTCATTTCATTGCCATGAAATTATATGTATATATATATATATATATTTCACTTCAACTAATATCCATTGTCAATCTCCTATTTTATTTGATTTTATACCTACTCGCAACATAGCATGATCATGGAGTTATGGGGTGTTACATTACCAGATGAGTAACTATGCAGATCATGAGACTATTGCCACTGCCACAGATGTAGGCACAAGCGGTACAAGAGCCATAGATATAGGCCCAATCCTAGGAGTAGATACCAGTACAATAGTCGGTGCTAATGCTAGAGGTTCTAGTTTATAAGAAGGCACATGAAAAAATTGATGACAAGGAACATAGGGCAATGTTGATTGAGTTACAAAAACTCTACTCGTCCCAATTCGATGGTACATTTGATAGCATGGCTGCAGATCACTGGTCTCAAGAGCTAGACTAGCACCTGGATGTGCTAGGGGCTATTTGTAGTCCCCTGAGTTACGCGAGCCACACATCATTTTAAGGGACCATCCAAGAATTGGTGGCGAATGTTGAAGGTAGATCTGAACATCAATGTTCAACACATAAATTAGGAAGAATTCAAAGATTTCTTTTACGAGAAATTCTTTCCAGAAGCTACACAAGTGCATATGGAGTCTGAGTTCATCAAACTGACTCAGAGATATATGATAATGTTTGAATATGAGGTTGATTTCATTGAATTGGCCAAGTTTGCTCCCGATCTGATCAGGGATGAAAAGATGAATGCCTACAATTTTGCGGAAGTCCTAAAGATTGAGAATTATAAAGTAGTGAACCCAATGGGTCTGAAAACCTACAAAGAAGTAGTGTAGAAAGCACTAATGATAAAATGAGAAATCAACTTCGAGTAGAAAATGAGAAACATGGGCAAGAGGTCAATCAATAGCAAAGAGTTCCAAGGGCACCACTAGAAGCAGAACAAAAATTAGCCTTAGAGGTAGCAGGCTTAAGGCAAAATTGATAAGCTGCAGGCTAAAATAGAAAGAGGTTAACCATGGCTCAGAGTAGGCAAAATGGTTATGAAAATAAGAAAAAACCTTTAGAGTTTCAAGAGGGTGACAGAGTATTCCTATGGATCAGCCCTCAAAAGGGGATTGAATGCTTTGCGATCAAAGGGAAATTATCACCAAGATTCATTAATTTGTTCAAAATACTTAGAAAGGTTGGTGAGTGTGCCTACGAGCTGGATCTACCGAATAGAATGTCCTCAATCCACAATGTGTTCCATGTATCGATGTACAGAAATATGAGCCAGACCCCTCTCACATCATATATCGGGAGGAAGTCAAACTCCAGGATAATGCCACTTGTGAAGAACCAAACATCAGAATACTTGATCGTAAAGTGTAGAATCTCGGAACCAATGATATCTTTCTAGTCAAGGTTCTATGGAGACACCATGACCTAGAAGAGATCACCTGGGAATTGGAGAGCGAAATGCAGAAGAACTACCCAAACCTCTTCACCAAGAATAGCTGACTAGAAAACATCATACAGGTATGTAATTATTTTAAATTTCGAGGATGAAATTCTTTTAAGGAGGGTAGATTGTAATAGCCCAAATCTTTAAATAACAATAAGAAGAGACCAAAGACAAAAGAAAATCGAACAAAAAAGTGGCTTGTGCCCAAGGACCGTGGTCCCCATTTGTGGCACCGTAGTCTTGCAATTTGGGGCAACCTAGCCCATGGGACCATAGTCCTAAGAAGTGAAACCGTGGTCCTACATGTAATGTTGGTTGTCCTGGTGAGGAGGACCGTAGTCCTACGACAAGAAAATCCATGGAAAACTCGCGACATGCGACCGCGGTCCTTGGACCACGATCTTATGATTAAGACACCCTTAAGACCGTGGCCTTATGAGCTATGGCCATGGTCTTGAGTTTGCAAATCAAAAATAGAAACTCATAAACCCTATGTTTTTCCACTAATAATATATATGTAGGGTGCGCAAGAAACCTAAATGCATTTCTTTGGTCATGTCATCTTCTACAAAATTTCTCTTCTCCTCTTCACGCATCATGAGCCAAGTCATTCAGCATTTCTCATCGATCTTTTATAGACATCGTTAGGAGAAGAATGACACGAAGTAAAGTTGTTTCATGACGTTATGCCTTTTGGGACGAATACAGTCGAGGTAACATGTCATTCTTATTTTGAAATCAATGTTGTTGGGAACTGTTTTAAAATTGGTTGATTATAAGACGTTTTTTCTCACTTAATAACACACAAGAAGCAACTGAGGACACTCGTTGCAAGGAACAAAAGCAACACCAAGCAAGGGAAGGTATAACACTTTGCCGTTTGCTAATATTCACATTTAGATGTTAAAAGCCCAATGAACCATGGTGACACACTGTTTTCTATTTGAAACCAATGCAACCGTTTAAAATTTGTTTTCTTTGGAATATTAGCACACATGAAGACCGTAAAACAATCTATAGTGATAAAAGGAATGAAGAAAGTATAACATACCAATACTAGTTAAAGTTTAAGATCTATGACAAGTGGTTTGAAAAGTTGAAGTCTTAGTCACAAGAGAAACAAAAATGCACACGGGATGCGATTTCCAAAATACCTTGTGACTATCTCAGTGTTGCACATAACACAAAGCAAGAATGACCTCATTTTACTGCAATAACGTAAAGAGTATTGTAGTGACAGGATAAACGAATGGTTTATCGAATTCTTGTGCAAGAAATTGTAAATACTATAGCATCTAACAGTTATGACCTATTTGCATATCAAATAACATGTAGATCACTCAATAGTGATTTTAGGAGTTAAAAATAATGCGAACACTTATATTGATGAGAGCGTGTATGTTGAACCTTTAGGTTGAGAATTTATAACAACAGAGGCGTGAACTAGAGGTAAGGAGCGAAATAACAGGTGGAAGTATCTACATAAACTCTTTCGTATTATTTTGGTTAAAATATGACACATGATTGTGAACGATTATTGTTATTCGTTGTTTTAGAAGCATGCTAGGGGCGTATGCATATGAACAAAAGTCTATAGATTGTTGTGGATTTATGGCTTGCCATGTTTTGTATGAAAGTGCGTTATGGTTAAAAATGTATGCCATGCATGCCATGTGATGCATAGAATGACTAATGTGATTATGAGCATGATAACTTGTCTATTTATATCCATTGGTTATTTATATTGGATATTTGAAATGCAGATATGCTTGTGGCCATTAATCAAAGATGATTAAGCATGTACCGGTGTGGCGATGCAAATACTGTAGCAGTAGTTTGACATCATCGTGGGTATTCCTAGCCCTAGGTGGGTTTCTGTTTGAAATGGGATTGAGAGTCTAAGTGAGACTTCACTCCCTAGTTGATGATCGAGTGAGACATCAATCCCAGGATAGGGTTATGGAGTGTGTAATAGGCCTTGGGCCTTACATAGAGTACTCTAAGCCTAAGTTGGAATGCCAAGGGAGAATCGATTTCGATCTTAACATTAACCCAAACAATTGAACATGACCAAAATTCTCTTGACAGTGGACTAAACCAAATGGCGGGTCAGGCCGGTGTTACATTTACAAGTGACACACACTTGACTTTCTTTTTATTTCAATTATTTCATGGCTTGATTGTATTTAACAGTAAATAACTTAAATTTAAAAATTTAATAAGGCAATAATACAAGAAATAACTGAAACTCATAAACTCAATTAATTAAATAAAATTGAATACATAATTTGAACTTGAAGAAAATTATTACAGCGAAAGATTCAAAACTTGGGCAACATGCCCTTACAAAGAAATTAAAAACTCTTTAAATAAAAGAACGTAACTAATTTTCATGGTCTTCATGTAAATCAATTACCTAAAAAATAGAAGGAAGGGGTGAGCACATAGCCCAGTGGATCTTTCTAAACATCTAAATCATTTTTCAATTCAAACAAACTAAGTATATCAAACACTTTTATACATTAGGCGATTCAAACAAATTTCTTGTTTATGGTTGACATTCGAACCAAAAGAATTTAATCTCTGTGTTCCACATCTTAGGGAGAGAGAATGACAAACGGAAACTCAAACCCCAATATCTATGAAGTGGGATCACTCTTGGAAACCCAGTTCAAAATCGTCAATGGTAAACCAACAAGCCGGGTTAGGGGTGAAACACACACAATGACACTATGCAGTCCATCATTGCGCTAGTACATGGATTGAATCATTATTTAATCTTTTCTTAGAGATAAAATACACAATATCGGATTAAACCATCAATGCAACATATACAAAATATGAATCATTAAATATTTATCCATGGCACAATCCATGTATAACATGCATCAATATTCTTAATTTCTAAACACGCATAACATGTATATTCATTGCACATCAAATAAATAAAGCATGCGTATTAAAACATATATTCAATTAATCATCTTCAAAACATTATCACACATGGAAGACTTATTTAAATTAAAATAAAGAAGTAGAAGTTAGAAGTCACTTCCATCTTAAATACGTCTCTTCTGCACACCTCTGAAATCCAGCAGAGTTCCGTTACTTCAAGGCTTCCAAACACTCAAGAACTCTCAAGACACTCATGAACACTCAAGAAGAATCTCCAAACCAAGAACTTCTCACACTCAAGAGGGAAAAGAATGGTGAGAAGGGGAGCCAAGAAGAGGGCTTAGAGAACAAGATGACAATGCAACTCTTGTTTATTGGGATGAGATATATTGTGAGCATGAGGGATGTTTATATAGAGTTCAAAAGGGTAGAGAATGACAAGTTTGTGGTGTCATCTTGTGAAAAACTTGCCAATTATTCAAAATTTCATGCCCCCTAAGCATAGGAGATTAGCAAGTAAATTTTTTTGGAAATTTTTGGGAATTTAGAAACCAATTTTTGGATTTTTAAAGCATTTATCTCAGATTTATTCAGATTTTTTATTTTTATTTTGGATGAAACGATCCTGACCGTCGGATTGTTCTCAATCGCAGTACTAGATTTCCGATCGGGCATGTTGCATCTGAGTAGTTGGATTATCCTCGAGCGTCGTGTCTAGTTCGCGATGGATCGAGATGTGTATATCTGGGCCATCAGATGTGCATCGATCGCGGTGTGCAGTTCACAATGGATCAGAGTTCGTCCTTTTGGGCCGTCAGATGTGCATCGATCGTTGTGTGGTTCGCAATCGTGATCAATGAAACTATCCTAGAAAGTCCGATCTTCCTCGATCGCTGTACGTTTACGATTAACGAATACGCCTTCGATCTGGATCGTCTGATGAACCTCGATTAAAGCGTTGGTTCGTGATCAATCGGAGATGTCTCAAATTTGGGCCATCAAATCGTTCTCGACCACTGTACTTTTGCGATTTCCAAATCTGCCTGGTTTGTGAGCCTTTGGATCTGATGGATCAATCGTAGCCATTGGATCATGCTAATCCAGTGCTCCTGGGCATTGTTTTGCGCTTTGATCGTGACTGTGAGATGTTAGATCATGCGGATGATGTGTTTCTGGCCGTTGGATGCAGTTCTCTTTCTAAGCTTGCTATTATCTGGATTTTGCTTATTAGACACTTTCTAATTGATGAAAACTTGGTTTTATTGCACAAATCATTCTATTTTATGGACTTCCTAATATTTTTTCCCTTTCTAATTGTTTAATATTGCATTTATTAGATATTTTTCTATTTCTTTAATAACTTTAATGCATATAATTAAATAATCTACATTTTTCATTTCCATATATTTTTATTTATTTCATATTTCATTTTTAGATAATCATTTATGTAATTATAAATTAATATTTATATAATGTTTTATTTATTTTAAATAAATACACATATACTACATTTTTATTTAATTATGTAAATTTTTTTTATATACATATTCCAATTATATGTAGTATTAACATTTATTATGCTAACACAAATTTTTTTTATATACATATTCCTATAATATGTAGTATTAATATTTATTATGCTAACACACACCTTATTCATACACATATTAACCAATATGTGTATATGTACTTTATTTCTATTTATTAATTTCTTAAGCAACTCTTTAAATTTTATAATTAATTCTACTAAATTGAAAATTTACATTTAATTTTCAAATTAAGGTCTTATTTGCCTAATTTATATTATATCTTCAATATATTTTATTTTTCACGTGCCAACCCACAATTTGCACCCAAAAATTTCTGAAAATCTTTGAAATTAATTCACTTAACTTATTGTATTTATTTTAAATTATTTGAAAATATTCTGGGGTATTATAACCTACCATCCTTAAAAGAATTTCGTCTTCGAAATTTATACTCATTCAATTGGGCGTCATTCTGTCAGGTGGTTTGGTTTTGATTAAGTTGGTACACCCAAGGGCTTTGCTAGTTTAATATGCTAACATTTAATTAAAGTGGTACACTCGGAGTTTTTAATGAAATAAATTTTATTAATAGAGATAAATGGGTACAAAGCCTTATTCCAACTCGAAATTCATAAATGTTAACATATAGCAATCTAAAGGTCTCCCTACTACTATTCATATTTAAAATTAGTTCATTTGCCTTAACATTGGACTATGAGGGTTTCTATTAGGGGTCTTGATTTTCTTGAGCTTCAACAACCAACATTTTGGCTTGGTTCTCACCATAACCCTTATAGTCTTGAGGCTGAGGAGCCCGAACAGGTGCAGTTGGACAATTTCTGGCAAAATGACCCCTTTGTCTACACACATAGCACAGCCCTTGTTTCTTAGCCTGCTTCTTTTGTTCTTTTTTAGTTTGGTGAGTTTGTTTCTATTTCTTGCTTTCCTTTCCCATCTTTTGATCATTTTGTGGTTTATTGTTTTTATGCCTTACGGATCGTTTGAAGAGGATATCCTTTTTGATTGAATTAATTTCAACTGTCATTCCTTTGGGCATGGCTAGTCTTAGAGGAATGACTAATTCATTGATTCCCATTCTTAGTTCATTTTGAACCTTAGGCTGTGACTGTAGAGTCCTCATCACTTGCTTGACCACCTGTCAAGTGATTTCTGCTATTATCTCTGGTGATAAGATGGAAGTTGCTGCCACGTCTGCCCCTTGGTTACTTTGATCAGGTGTATTGGTGTTTTCTTGGATTCCTTCCATTATCTACAAGCCAAAGCCACTTTTGTATCCCACAAGGTATCATAGAAGTTTCAATTAGGACATTCATCTAGGGTACTCACCCATCTTTTCTCATCCTTGGGATACTAAATGCATTTCCAGACTTGAGATATGGTCATCATATGTTGTATCCGTTTCCCCAAGTTTTTGTTCCGTTCGTACTATTATGACTCTAGATTCAAGTATCAAGGTTCTCGATTTGTTTAGTGGCCTAAAGGTTTTTCTTCTAGGTTCTTTTCATGCATGGGTATAGGATTTGGTCTAAAAGCAAATAAACATTATAGCATGCATATCACACAATCACACAATCATGCTAGCATAGCAAGGTCCCAAGCTTCTACCTAAGCTTTCAGGTTCAAGTGTCACATACCACTCTACCCCTTCTACTTAAGCTTTCACTCAGAACAGAGCTGTACCCAAACAATTTCGCAAATGTCTCGATAACTAAGGTTCTCGAGCCCACTACACTCCACCGTCCCATACCAGCGAGCATAGAGAAACCCGTTCTGCTAGAGTTACTGATCATTCACCACACATGGTCCATCATTCTCCAAGTCTAGGCTTCCTCCATACCCTTGAAATCCTATGCATCCCATACTACATAGAAACTGAAAGATACAGAAGCTTCGCGGTCTCGTGTCTTGATCAAACAATTTTCTGTTTTCACACATGTTCTCGTCTCTACCCTATGCCCTAGAGATTTATGCTTTTGATCCACTGTGCGACTCGTGGCTACACCACGTTCCTACCTAGGGTCTTTCTTTGGACCTAGGGTTTAATCTGGTTGACTCACAACCTCTGTCTAGTCAAAATACCATATTGGGAATCTTTTCGACTTCTATTCACTTTCTTGCCCTAATTTTTCACCTTCTAGTTTTCTTTTATAGAAAATAAGAGTGTTCTTTAATGTCGACTACTCATATAAGCTGGTGGGACGACCTCTAGATCAGGCGGCAAGACCGAAGTTTTCTTAGCAACCGCACTTTCTAGGGCGGGATAACCCACCTCCCTTTCAATGTTTAGCTTTACTCGGGATAAGGCTTACCCACTATCAGCTCAACTTGTAGTCTTTGTATCCAAACAAAACATTTCAAAAATATATACTTCCTTTTTGAAAACACTTTCTAAAACATTTTTCAAGTTAAAAAAAATAGAAGGTAGGGCATTCAAGATTTAATTCAACTTCGAGTGAAACCCTAATTTGAGTTTCTAATTCTCATGAAGCAACTAATGTTTGACTTTCTAGTTCTTGCCCAGTACATCTACTAACTGAGCTCTGATACCACCTTTGGTATCAGAGTAACTTTTTAATTCTTTCCCAGTATATCTACTAACTTCTAATACTCGAGATGTTTTTGTGTAAGATCCACTGGCTCTTGAACTCACCCCCACTAATCTATTTCTTAGGTAACCATTGAAAATACTTGCTCGCAAGCAAGTAATTGGTTTCCATTAGAGTAGTCTAATACAATCCATTGTTGGGGTTGTATAATAGTAGGAGTTTCTTTTGCTTACGTTTGTAAGGCATGAGACCCACATTCTATTTATTTGTAGGCGTATTGTTTATTGACTTTGGGCACAGGGCAAAACATTTAGTTATTGTTTCATTTTGAACTTAGACCATGGGGTCAAGAGTATTTTATTTTAGCTTATATGAGTTTAATCATGATATTGATTTTAGACATGCCATCCCTAGTTTAAACAATAAATGATAGAAATGTTTATGTTTTCGCACTCTAATATTGCATTGAGATGATGTGAGAAAGGACAAGAAAACCACAAAAAGTAACGTTCCTAGTCTTCGAATATCAATGGCAAGAGCAACCGCACATTGTGATTGACTCCGTCTCAAGGCAAGAGATGAAGACGCCCAATCAGAGGCATGTGTGATGGTATTTGGGGGCTGGGGTGTTACAATATATCCACTACCATAGGAACTATTATGACTGCCCAAAAACTTGTACATGTAAATTGAGATTTGGAGATAAACTGATAAATGCTGACCTTAGAGCATTACCTTTCTGTGGTTATGATGTGATATTGGGCATAGACTGGTTTACCCAATACTAGGCTCAGATTGATTGCTCAAGACAGAGAGTCAAATTGACTCTAGCATCAGTTAAACTAATGAAGGTCAAGGGGGATATGCAAAGATTACCCTGAAACCCTATGACCACTTTGCTGCATTGTATAAGGTAGAACAAAGACTTTACACAAGTTTTGGATGATGATATTAGGGAGCCGAAAGATATTCGGGAGATACGTGTACTGCGAGAGCATCCAAATGTGTTTTCAGATGATTTACCTAGACTACCACCACACAGATAGGTAGAGTTCAAGATTGAACTTCAACTGGGCACGAATTCTATAGCCATTCCTCCCTATAGAATGGCGCCAATGGAGCTAATCGAATTTAAGGCACAACTAGATAAGCTTCCTGAGAAGGGATTCATTAGGCCAAGTGAATTACCATGGGGAGCTCATGTACTATATGCGAATAAGAAAGACGACTCAATGAGATTACGTGTTGACTATAGGAAGATCAACCAAGTAACCATAAAGAATAAGTATCGTCTTCCCAAAATAGATGACCTATTCCATCAGTTGAGGGAAGCCACTCATTTCTCCAATATCGATTTGAGGTCAGGCTATCACTATTTAGGATCAAGGAGGTAAACGTTCATAAGACAACCTTCATGACTTGATATGGGTATTTCGAGTTCACAGTGATGTCATTTGGTTTGACCAACGCGCTAGCTGCATTCATGGACTTGACGAACAAAGTCTTCTAACAGTATCTAGATCAATTCATTGTAGTATTCGTGGATGAAATTCCAATTTACTCCAGAGAAGAAGGTTAACAAGTAGAACATTTGAAATTTGCGCTGAGCACACATTGAGGAGAAATGAACTATATGCTAAGCTCAGCAAGTGTGAGTTCTAGATGAAGATGGTCAAGTTTCTTGGCAACGTAGTTTTGACCAAAGGTATATCAGTCGATCCAGATAAGGTGGAGTCGATGACTAATTGGAAACAGCCAAAAATGGTGATAGAAATCAGAAGTTTCTTGGGTTTGGCAGGATACTATCGAAGGTTTATTTAGTACTTCTCCAAGTTAGCTAGGATTATGACTAAGTTGACCAAAAAAGGATAAAAGTTCATATAGGATAAGAAGTGCTAAGAATCTTTCCAAAAACTAAAGAAGATGTTAACTTTGGCACCCATATTGGTCACTCCTACCCATGGGTTGAGATATGTTCTATGCACAGATCCGTCATAGAATGGATTGGGTACGATATTAATGCAAGAGGAGAAGGTTATTGCATATGAACAAAATTACCCTACTCATGACTTAGAGTTGGTGGCATTGTGTTTGCATTGAAAATTTTGAGGCATTACCTCCACGGAGAGGCATTTAACCTTTTCTATAATCATAAGAGTCTAGAGTATATCTACACCCAAAATGAATTGAATCTGAGATAGCAAAGATGGATGGAATTTGTGAAAGACTATGACTTCCAACTCCACTACCATGTGTGAAAGGCTAATATTGTAGTCGATGCCCTTAGTAGAAAGTTCGACAATAGAAATGAAGAAAAAGAGCAAATGTATTAGATGATTAGTGATTACAATCTAAGTGTGACTTCAGATTGGAAGCAGACATACATATGTGCATTGGTTTGCTAAGCAAACCTGCTAGGGCAAATTAGAGTTGAGCAGAAGCATGACAAATGGATTGTGGATGTGATAGAAGGTGTCAAACAAAACAAGTATACCAATATTAGGATTGACGTCGAAGGTACAATAAGACTTGGGGATAGAGTTTGTGTACCAAAGAGTGGATAGAGTAGAAAGACCATACTGGATGAAACCCATCAGACTAAGCACATGATGCATCCAAGAGGTGATAAGATGCACCAAAATCTCAAGAAAAGCTATTGGTGGAGATGCATGAAGAGGGACATAGCCAAGTATGGCTCTAAGTGTCTAACTAACCCTCAAGCATATTGCAACCACTTTCAATTCTAGAATGGAAGTAGGATAATATTGCAATGGATTTCGTAAGTGGCCTACCCAAAAATTAGATGAGTGAAGACACAATATGGGTGATTGTAGATTAGCTCACATAGTAGCTCATTTCCTACCCATCTGATCTATAGATATAGTGGGAAAACTAGGAGAACTGTATGTCAAGGAAATAGTAAGGCTTCATGGTATACCCAAGACTATTATGTTGATAAAGATTTCATATTCACATCTCAATTCTGGCAGAGCCTACAAAAGGAACTAGGCAGTAAACTCACCATGAGTATTGTATTCCATCCTTAGATAGATGGACAGTCTGAGAAAGTGTCACGAATACTAAAAGATATGTTGTAACACTCTAACCCCCTAGAGAGAGGTTTAAGCTCAACCACAAGGTGGGTTGGATCCAATGTTACATTTACAAGTACACAACTTGTATCACTTTCTATTATCTCAAGTCTTATTATTACTCAATGAGCACCCAACCTAAATAATTTAGTTTTAATTTAATAAGACTATTACAAAAGAGATAAAAGAAAAACTTCAATCTTTATTTATTGAATAAAATAAAGGGATACATGCTTGAAATTCAAATAATGAAAGGGGGAATACATAACTCTAAAATTTTAAAGTAAAATTCTGTAACACCCCAACACCCAAGTTTTTCAATTTAGACTTCACCACGAGGCGGGCTGGGCCTATGTTACATTACAAGTGACACACACATGACTTTCTATTTCACTCATTTCATGCCTTAATTGTATTGGATAGTACATTACTTAAAATTTAAGAATTTAATAAGGCAATAATACTACAAATGAATGAAATTCATAAACTCAATTAATTAAATAAAATTGAGTACATAATTTGACTTTGAACAAAAACTATTACAGCGGAAGATTCAACAGTTGGGCAACATGCCCTTACATAGAAATTAGCAAAAAAAAAAAACCTAACTAATGTTCATGATCTCCATGTAATTTAATTACGTGAAAATTAGAAGGAAGGGGTGAACACATAGCCCAGTGGATCTTTCTAAACATTTAAATCATTATTTCAATTCAAACAAACTAAGCATATCAAAAACTTTTGTACATTATGCAATTCAAACAAATTTCTTGTTTATGGTTGACATTAAGACCGAAAGAGTTTAATCTCTGTGTTCCACATCATAGGGAGAGAGAATCACTATTGGAAACTCAAACCCCCAATATCTATACAGTGGGATCACTCTTAGAAACCCAGTTCAAAATCATCAAAGGTAAGCCGGCAAGCCGAATCGGGGGTGGAACACACACGATGACACTAAGCAGTCCATCATCGCGTCGGTACGTGGTTAGGATCATTATTTAATTTTTTCTTAGTGATAAAACACACAATGTCGGATTAAACCATCGGTATAACGTATACATAACATGAATCATTAAATATTTATTCATTGCACAATTCAAGCATATCATACATCATTATTCTTAATTTCTAAACATGCATAACATGTATATTCATGGCACATCAAATAAATAAAGCATGCGTATTTAAAACATATATTCAATCATTCAACTTCAAAACATCATCACACATGCAAGACTCATTCAAATTAAAATAAAGAAGCAAAAGTTAGAAATCACTTCTACCTTAAATAAATCTCCTTTGCACACTTCTGAAATCCGGCAGAGTTTCGTTACTTCAAAGCTTCCAAACACTCAAGAACTCTCAAGAACACTCAAGAACTCTCAAGAACACTCAAGAACACTTAAAAACAGTTCAAGGTTACTCAAGAACTGAGGGGATTGCCAAGAAGAAGGTAGAGAGAGTTAAGGGGGACTAGCATGCTCTTGATTTGGGATGAAAACAATGACAGCTGTAACACCCCAGCCCCCGTATCTTTAAGCATTGGACACGGCCACCATTCTCTTGATGGTGGACTAAACTAAACGGCGGCCTGGGCTGGTGTTACTTTACAAGTGATGCACACTTGACTTTCTTTCTATTTCAATTATTTCATGCCTTAACTTTATTTGAAAGAACATAACTTAAATTTAAGACTTTAATAAGGCAATAATAAAAGAAATAACTGAAATTCATAAACTCAATTAATTAAGAAAATTGAGTACATAATTTGATTTTAAAAATTATTACAGCGGAAGTCTTAAAACTTGAGCAACATGCCTTTACATAGAAATAAAAAAAAACCTTTTAAATAAAAGAACCTAACTAATTTTCATGGTCTTCATGTAAATCAAATACCTAAAAAATAAAAGGAAGGGGTGAGCACATAGCCCAGTGGATCTTTCTAAACATCTAAATCATTGTTTTAATTCAAACAAACCAAGCATATCAAAAACTTTTGTATATTAGGCGATTCAAACAATTTCTTATTTATGGTTGACATTCGGACCAAAAGAGTTTAATCTCTGTGTTCCACATCGTGGGGAGAGAGAATGACAAACGAAAACTCAAACCCCAATATCTGTGAAGTGGGATCACTCTTGGAAACCCAGTTCAAAATCGCCAATGGTAAACCGGCAAGCCGGGTCAGGGGATGGAACACACACAATGACGCTATGCAGTCCATCATCGCACCAATATGTGGATTGAATCATTATTTAATCTTTTCTTAGTGATAAAACATACAATATTGGATTAAACCATCGATGCAACATATACAAAACATGAATCATTAAATATTTATTCATGGCACAATTCATGTATAAAATGCATCAATATTCTTAATTTCTAGACATGCATAATATGTATGTTCATGGCACATCAAATAAGTAAAGCATGCATATTAAAACATACATTCAATCAATCATCTTCAAAACATCATCACACATGCAAGACTTATTCTAATTAAAATAAAGAAGTAGAAGTTAGAAGTCACTTCCACCTTAAATACGTCCCTTTTGTACGCCTCTGAAATTCGGCAGAGTTTCGTTACTTCAAGGCTTCCAAATACTCAAAAACTCTCAAGAACACTCAAGAATAGTTCAAGATCACTCAAGAACTAAGGGGATTGCCAAGAAGAAGGCTAAAGAGGGTCAAGAGGGACTAGTATGCTTTTGATTTGGGATGAACACAATGTGAGCATTAGGGGTCCTTTATATAGAGTTCAAAATAGTGTAGAATGGTAAGTTTTTGGTCTTTTATTTGTAGGAAACTTTTCAATTATTCAAATTTTCGTGCCCCCCAAGCATAGGAAGATAGCAAGTGAATTTGGAATTTGGAAACATAATTTTTTGAATTTTTTTTGGAATTTTTTGGAATTTTTTCTAATTTTTTTCGGATTTAATCGGTTATTAATCGGAGCATTAAATTTGGACGCTCGAATCATCCTTGAGATACACATATCGCGATCACGAATTCGGGTTCTATCTAGCCCGTCGAATTTTCCTCGATCGCCGCATCAGATCACGATTAGGATTATTGGGTTAGCTGTGGATTGTTGGATCGTTCTCGATTGCGTCAATGCAGATAATCTGATCTGGACCAATAGATTTCTTTCAACGCAGCACGATCATCAGGGCATCTAAGATCTTAACCGTTGGATGAGACTCGAGAATAGCACACGTTCGCGATCATCAAATCCGATCTGTCCGATCGTCATCGAGCACAGTACGCGGATCTGGTTCGCGATTAACAAAATGCATCTGGGCCGTCGGATTGAGCAAACTTAATATTGGACCGTTGATCAACCTCGAGTGACGCATTGGTTCGCGATCGATCGAAGAGGTCTCGAATCGGGGCCATCCGATTGTCCTCGAGCACAGTACCATTCGCCATTGATTCCTGCGGCTTTGATCTCAGCCGTTGGATGGATCTCGAGCACAGCATCCGATCTTGATCACCGATTCGGGCCGCACAATTAACCTCAAGTGCAGTGTCGTTCGTGATTAGAGGATCGAATCTGAGCTGTTAGATGATGCAAATCATTTCTGGGCCTTTGATTTAAGTGATTTGGTGCTCTTGGGTGTTGTTTTGAGCTTTGATCATGACTGTGAGATCTTAGATCGTGCGGATGATGTGTTTCTGGTTGTTGGATGTAGTTTATAATTACCAAATTTGATTTTTAATGTTGCTATTATCTGAAAAGTGCCAATTGGACACTTTCTAATTGATGAAAACTGAATTTTATTGCATATCCCTTTTATTTTATGATCTTAGTAATATTTTCCCCTTTTTAATTATTTAATATTGTATTTATTTGATATTTTTCTATTTTCTTAATATTTTTAATGCTAATAATTAAATAATCTACATTTTTCATTTCCATATATTTTTATTTATTTCATATTTCATTTTCAGATAATAATTTATGTAATTATACACTAAT
>JAJIYU010003198.1:0-27655 GCA_030144865.1 Tinospora cordifolia | reverse complement strand
AATTTATTAGCTCACTTACATTTAAAATGAAGGTAGCTAACATATCACATCATCCTAATAAAATAAACTTAAAAAGTACAAGGTTTAATTGAAACTCACTAGGCACTTTGGCACAGGTTGATCATATAAAACCATAACATTCTAGTTGGTTTGGTCCTGTCCCTCGAACCAAGCCTAGATGCTCAGAGGTGTTTGACCAAACCTCTCAATTTTTAGTTTTTTGACATAAGCTTCCTTCATTAGTAGACTAGCCTAGTTAATGCCATATCTTTTTTTTATTTTTAATGTGGGTCGTGCTTATATATTGTAAACTACAATAATGTTGACTTGAAAGTGGTTGATTTTTTTAGAGAAGAAGAAAAAGGGTAGAAAAAGAAGTAAAATTTAGAGGTTTTTTTTTTAAAAATTATATATATATTTTTAAAATGGTGATTTTGGTTTTGAAGGATAGCTATAAGTTTTCTATAACTATTGTAGGCTTTTTGATAAAATTGTTATTTTCACATTTTGTTTTTAGATACAAAAAAAAAAAAAAAAAAATCATTTTGAAAGAAGGAAGCCAAACTCAGTTTAATCTTTAGTGGAGAGATGAACGCTTTTGGTTTGAAAGGATAACCTTGAATGACAAAGAACCTTAAAGAGCTTAACCTCATCCACAACATAAAAGTCCTGCTCACTAAAAATTATTGGCATCCATCTTTATAACTAAGGAACCTTTTTATTTTTTGAAAATAATTCAAAAGACCTTTAAAAGCGTTTAGTAGAAAAATGATTTTGGAAAGGGCTTTCTGAACGGGGCAATGAAAGACATTAATACAGTTTGTTTAGCTTGATTGCCCTTTAGAAATTACTCATGCGTCACGATCTATAGTAACTTGTTGGACTTATTTAAGATATCACACAAATCAAGTGAAAAAGTATATGTGAATTTCAGATACAATAAAAAATGCAAAATAACAATTTTTCTTTTTTGTTTTCTAAAATATTTCCTTTTTAAAATTTTTTCGAAAATTACATTTTAAATGATGTCAAATCAAAAAAGTCTTTTTAAACATTTTTTTTTTTAAAAAATTTCAAATGTAAAAAAAAAAAAAATGTATTCAAATTGGATGTTATGCCCAGCCAAATGTCAAGTTCATGAATTTCCATTTTCACCAATTTTCATAACAAGACCAAACAGATCCTATGTACGAGCACATGTATGTGGGATCAGAAACAATACTTAAATGTTTCTTTGTTCCTTCTTTAGGGCTTTAACACCCAAAAAAGAGCCCCAGCGTCACACCTTACCTTGTTGGGTCCCATTGTTGTTTTTATTATTATTATTTATTATTTATTATTTATTTATTTATTTTAACTTTATTTTACATCAGACGAGTACAATCCCACACGCAACCAATTCGCCCCTTATTAAAAAAATAAAGTAAATAAAGGAAAGGAAAAGAAAGACGCACTATTAAAAGTATAAACAGATGGCTGAATGGATTGGAATTAATTAGAAGAGTGTAACAAGTAATGTTATCTGCACAAATGGTTTTTTTTTAAACGTAAATATTAATTCATTTAAAATATTTTAGATATATATATATAGACACAAATGTTTAAGTTGCCATGTAATTTGTATACGTTATAAAAATGCCTAATGAACTGAATACCGGAATGGAAAAATGATATTAGTGACTAAAAGCTCTTTTTAATATATACAAATGTGGATTGTGAAAAGAACAACCTTTAACCAATGAATAGTGATTTGGTAGTGTGCTTGTCATTTTCACTTAAACGAAGTTTCAATTTTAAGTTTTGTGAATGCAGATGCCACTCGCTGGGAGGCTATACCCCATATATTTGGGAGCATACCCGACCAAATGGGGACTAGTCTTGGGTTCGCGTGCGAGCTTGGGGATACCCACGGGGAATCGAAAAAAAAGAAAAGAAAAAACCTCTACTTAGTATAAAGGAACATTATTCATAAATAATTCTCTTATGCAACTATATATCCACGTTAAATATCAGGCAGAGGTGACAAAAAATTTGTCAATAAAACTTGTTGAATAGTCCATTTAATTATAATTTATTAAATAAATTTTGTTTTAAAAAAATGAAAAGAATATCCTTTCTTTTTCTTTAAAAAAAAAAAAAAAAAAAAAAAAAAAACCTTAGACATGAGCAAAGCAAAGCAAAGCGCAAGAGAAAGAGAATCGAAAGAGCAACATTAAAAGAGCAGCATTATTGCCTTTCAGGGCGTTGATCGGTCTTCAGCGTTCAACAAGTAGTGATTCAGTCACAAGATTCTCTAATTTATGCTTCACGAAAAGGATAATGGGAGGTGGACACCTCTGAAAATAATAGTGATTGGTCTAATCGTCAGCTTCCTTTGGAAAATCTGTTGACTTTACAACGATCGTGAAAGCCTTTTATTTCGTATATCATGGAAACAAAAATCATGTGCCCTACGTAATATAAAGGAGTCCCTCCTTTATTTTTTTGTTTTTTTGTTGTCCACCAATAATTGGGACTTTGAGAATTTGGTTTTATATAGAAGATAAACAATTATCCAAACTTTTTTTAAAATTTTTTATTTTTGATAAAAGCACATTCTACATCAAATCAATCAAGGTATTTTTAAGAAAAATAAATTTTAATTAAGATTAATAATTTTTAAGAGAATGTTTTTTTTTAAATTAATGACTTTTAAGATCATGAACTTTTTAAAATTAAGAAATTTTGTAGAATTTATTTTTTAATTGAACAAACATATTTAAAACAAAATGATAAAATTATTTTAAGTGTATTTTTTCATATGTAAGACGTTTGAAAATGTCTTTTATAAAAGTTTTAAGAATATTTTACAAACGTTTTCTACACATATACTGATAACATTTTGCTAACGTCTTCAATATGTTTTTTGAGGATGTTTATAAAATGTTTTTAGTGCTCTTATTAAGGACGTGTCATAGACGTCTTAGATATACATATCGAAATCGTTTGAAAAATGTTCTCTATACTTAATTTCAATGACGATTATGCAACATCATTATATAGTGTGAACAATGTTTTGAAAACATCACATCAAACATATTAACATAGATTTTGTAACTATGATGTCATAATTGAGGATGTTTGCAGAAAAAAAAAAGTTAGAACATCACTTGAAGGACATTTTTCAAAAGTCCTTGTATGATAAATATGTTGTAGTGAACCTAAAATTAGTTATGTGAAGTCACGAGCAGGCTGCACATATTTAAAGTTCATAGAAGAATTAGGCACAACCATTGTTGAGCAAATATTATGAGTATAACACCCTGCTTCCCAATAACCATTTCTAAGGATACAAATGTCGATGTTGCCCTTGTTCATCATTAATAACAACATATTCAATTAATACAACATTAAATCACAGTGGTTCATCAACCATCTGTTCATCATACGTAGATGACTCATCGTGATCACCAAGATGACAAGACATTACTAATTCTCTCTAGTGCTTGTATCACAATCTCATGCAAACAAGGTCAACAGACATAAATCAACACATAACAATTAAATGTGATATTATAGAAAATTCATCTATTAAGTCTAACCATCATTGAAATAATTCTCTAACATTTCAATAAAACTAAATACTAGGACTGATAATTTCTGACATAACACAATAATTCAACCTGAACATGGCACGAATTTAACGAGTATGGGTTTAGTATAAACAGGTTTGGATCAAGGCGGATCAAACACGATTACACACAACTAAATTTGGACTATGAACAGATTAACTTGTTAAACCCGAAAATGACACGTTTAAACGATTATAGATGAGTTAAGAGATAAATTATAAATAAGTTAATTTAAAATTAATATATTTTATTAATTTTTTGATAATATAATTTTTAATTATTTTAAAAAACTTAATTTATTTTAATATGTTTTATATTTTTACTAATATTTTTTATAAAAATAATTTTAAAATTTGATTATAAAAAGTTAAATAGGTTATATACAAGCACACGATTATGACACGGTGAATAAACAGGTCGAGTTTGGGTTTGCAAATCTGACATAATTAATGAATGGTTTGGGTTTGTAATATATGAGTTAGACTTGTTTAAATATGACCCATTTATGACACGATGACACGAATTGCCACCCCTATCAAATAGTGTTTGGGCTCCATGGCTCTTGTCATTCAACCTACAAAATGGAAAGAACTACAAATTTATAGGGCGACTATACCTGACAAAACTAAAACCAACTATTGAAACCAAACATCAATTGTGAAGATGTATCCAACAACTCCATGCTACTGTTAACATGAATTGTTAGAAGTGGATCAAACCAAATATTTAGATCATTATATCAACTAAACAACCATACAGGTCACACACTCCAAACATTAGACATTTCAAATAATAGATTGTTCTATGTTGTCACTAAGAACGAAAGGAGTCGTCTTCGGTGTCCTCATGAGGTACCGAATATCATCTAACACACTAAGGTCGGTTACCTCTCTGGGACTCTAACTAGGGAGTAAGGTCCTCTATGACTTTCAGTCCCATCTCACCACTATTACCATTGTGATAATAGTACCAATTGTAAGAATCAAATAAATGGGCAGAACCAAGTCTATATTAGGGACACCCACGATGACATCTAATGGCTAATCATCGCCTCAGTACGTACTTAAGATCTTTATTAGTCTTTTCTTGGTGAATTTCACAACATTGCACAATCTATATCCATTAACTTCCAAAATAGCTTAATCACATGCAGTACCCTAGTTCTTGACCCTTCGTTTTTATCACGTATGGGTCACACATGGAGAGGTGTGCCCATAAATTATTAAATATTGACACATGTCACATGTGACATCTACCAAGAAGCGGGGCGTTACTATTTGCATACTAAAATCAAATTAAATGCTTTTTGGACACACCAGAACTTGCATAAATGATTTATCATTCCTTTGAACACATCAAGAAGTAATACAAAGAAATATATAGAAATAATTAGATAAATAACCATTAACTTCAACTTTTAAAATTTAATAAAACATGGAACAAAGTTTCCACCAAAAAGCTCTAAAGCATGACCTATGTGACCAAAATCCAAACTATAAAGAGAGTTTAGAACTGAAAATTAATCTACAGGGCTATATTGCCTAGTCTAAACTATGTAGTCAAATGAAATATAACATGTAAATATCAGTTCAAGGATTATTTGTCAGTCTATACTAACTACCCAAATGAAAATATCAGAAACAACTTGTACAATGAGGTTTGCAGCTAACCACTAAGATACCCTGGAGATGTTGATCAACAAATACCATCTCAAATTTCACTTGAAAAGGAAAGGTGGGGTGAGCTCAAGAGCCTAGTAGATCATACACAATACATCTATAATATTATTCAAATGAAAATATCAAACATTCAAACACTTAACATACATTAGGCGTTCAAACATTCAGTTGTTCATCAGTTGTTAATTTGACCGAAAGCTTTACTTAGGTGTTCTTTCATCATCATCACATCAAGAAAATAAGAAAAATGCACTATATGCTAGATTCCTAAGGGTTCATGGGGCACACTCGTTACCTAACCTTAGAACTAGGGTCACACCAATCATTCTATCATTGAGAATTAGGGACTAACCCATCATTCCATCCGCGAGAGCATCCACAGTGATCCCCCTTGGGCCATTGCGCCGCTATGTGGTTCAAGTCTTAGTTTAACTTTAATTAAGATCACACAGTCATTCATCTCATCATATTAAGCATGAAAAGTATAGAACAATTAATATCATTCGAGTAAATCAGACTTGATAATCACTTCATGACTGCCACATATATAATTATTTATTTCAAATGTTATGAAGGAAGTAAACGATGAACATAGATACAAGAATCATATTATATATCAATATACCAACAGAAGGCATCGTAATATTAAATCAATATCTAAATGCACCCTAACATATTCCTAAGCATTCGTAATAGAGTAAACAAGCATCATGTTTAAGATTTAAAACTCAAATATGACCAGGGTGTTTACGATGGTTTCTAGTAATCAGTTTTCTTGACTTTATAATAACTTGAATGACTTTGTATTGACTTAAATGATTTTGCATTAACTTGAATGACTTTGTATTGGCTTTATAACGTCTCTATATTTTTCTCTGTTGACTCTTTAATAACTTTATAGTTGACTTTATAATAAACATATTGACTTCATAAATGACTTTGTATTGACTTTATAACGACTTTATAACAACTCTACATTGATTCCACATTTCTCTCTGTTGACTCTCTAATAACTTCATAGTTGATTGCGTAATGCTTTGTAAATAAGCATATTGACTTACAAACGACTTTATAATTGACTTCATATTTACTCTATAATGATATCTTAATTGACTTCACATTGATTACACATTAACTTCACATTGTCTTCATATTTATTTGATGTTTCTTTTATATTTGATTTCACATGACTTTATAATGACTTCATAATTGACTCCACATTGTTAATGCGTCTAGTCTTAGTTAAAATAACAATTTTGCCCTCAGATAGCAAAATTAATGTTTTGCCCCCTATTCGTTCAAATAATTTTTTGTACTTAAAATCATTCAATGTTTCATATAGTGTTGTTCTATAGTTCATTTTCATGTGAATTGACTATTTTACATTGGATGTCTAAATTACTATTTTACCCTTGGCTGTTTAGTTGTGTTTTGCACTTTTATGAATTCATTTATGATCTTGTGTATTCTTATTCTTAAAAATTCGAGAATTTATTAGTGTATTACATCACATTTCAACAATCCAAACCTTATAATAAATAACAACAAGAAGGATATTTCATAGTATTTGTCATGTTCTTATTCAAGTCATTCAATCATATCATCCAACACACACATGTACAATTTATTTAAATTGAAATAAAGATATAAAACCCAGAAGTCATCTCTACCTCTCAAAACGTTTGTTCGCTTTGAGATTTGTACTATTGCTGGATCTATCCGAGATGTTGACCTAATTCACATTAACAAATATTTTTTAGTAAGTTTGTTTTCTATCATGAAATATATCTTTTCATATTTATTATTTATTTTTCACTTTTTATTTTCATATTGCACTATCGCTATTTTCAGTTCATTCACAAGTTTTATTTTTATAGTGCACTGTACACTGTTGTTATAGTTTATTTGTAGGCTAAGCCAAAATATTATTTTTCATTTATGAATTGTATCATGATGAATTAATTGGCTATTCTATTATTAGATTAAATGATGAGATTTTAATTCAAAGATATCATGCATATTTTGCATGTTATCAAATTATTTTTCATTAATGATACATAAAATTCTTATTTCATGTATCTTTGTACTTGATAAGAGTATTTTATTTTCTTAACCTTTTAATTTAGTTTCCAGCAAGCTAAAATTTCTGAATTTCTTCTTATTAGATATTTGATTTTATGATTTTTTAATGAATTTTTATTATTTTTATCAAATGTACTATTTATACAGATTAGTAGTTTATAATCCAAACATATACTCGCAAGCCATAAGTATTTATAATTTTCACCTATTTAGAATATTCTCCATTAAATAAATTGCCGATTTTATTTTTCTTTAATTAGGTTCTTTTTCTAAATTTTCTTTCAACCTAATTTATTGTATCTTATTTGCTATGTATTATTCTCTCTTATGCATACAACAATCATATATCTTGACCAGCATATACTTATTTTTTTATTTTTATTTTTAATATCTGATTTTTAATTTTATTTCTAGTCTCTAAATTTTCTGAAAATATCTTCAAATAATTCTTATATTATTTTCTCTATTATTTTCCTTTTATTACTTTATTATTCCAAAATATAAATACATACATATATATTTTATTAAAGTCAAAATTTATTATTTTTATTATTTTAAAATAAATTTCTAGAAATCTAATTTTCTAATTTTTTTTCTCTATTAATAAGTTTAAAATATATTTTTTACTATTTTTATTTTATTTAACTAATTGGGTTATTTTCAATCTAAAAGTTTTATTTTTACTCAAATATCTTTTTAAAAAAATTATTTTTGTTAGTTTTCAGTATATTTTAACCTTCCATATTAATTTGGGGGATTTTATCTATTTATTTTTCCTATTTACTCTTGTTATGATTTTATATACTATATTTTTCATTAAAAAATCATATGGTAATAAAATTCTAATTTATCATTTTTCTGTTTTTAATAAAAATTTTCAGCAAGATGATTTTCTAAGATTTCATATGATTTAGATCATGCTACTCTTTTGTTTTTTGTATTTTATTTTCCATTAGGTCTAAATGACTAATTTTCTTTTAATATTTATGATTATGGTTTTTAATCATATTCATGCATGTACTAAATCACATAAAAAGAAAACATAATTTTTTTAATGGTTTTTTTTTTCATGTCAAAATTCATTCACATACATGTTTCTACATTCAATAATAAATATAACAAAACTTCGTGTAGATAATTAGCCTAAACCCTATGCATGATATTCTAATGAACTATGAGCTAATGTAGGACTCATAACATGGATTCAGATTTTTTGAATGTTGCATGAAATGAAAATAAGAAATGTTAGGTTTTTGATTTCCCTCACACTTGTTCATGCATAATTAAAATAAAGACAACAAAAACGAGATTTTTACATGGCCCTATTCAAATCATAGAACAACATTTTTGGTTAAGAGATTATGCCTTAGTGTTCAAGTTCCTTGTTGTTCGGTTTTTCACAGTAAGTGCATGTTTTCCTTCTCAAGGCCATGTAGATGGGAGAATGAAACAAATTCCTTCAATGGCCGGCCAACTAAAATAAGAAAGAAGAGAAAGAGAATGAATGAGAGAGATAGAAACCGAAGCTTTTGATCTGATCACACCTTCTCTCTCTCTCTCTCTCTCTCTCTCTCTCTCTCTCTCTCTATTTGATTGTCTTGATCTATGACGTCTCCTTTCTCATAGGTTTTCCTTTGGCACGGAGTGAGAAGATGGCCAAAAGGGAAAGGGATCAAGAGAGATTTTGATTTGAGGAAAGTGAGGAGAGAATGAGAGGCCTTAGAAAAGTGTCCAATATAGTTAGTATCTTGGTTGGTTCTTGATACTAATTTGGTTTGAATTTTAAATTCAAACTCTAAATATGGGTGGCGCCACATAAGGTGTATTCTATGCTCCCATGTTGTTTAGTAATCCACAAGCCCACACAACATACACTTGTTAGTCTGCAATCAATTCAACTATCGGACCCACTGCTTAGACTTTAAAGTCTTATTTTGGCCGTTGATTTAAATTATTTTATTTTATAAATCTTTTCTTATCATTTGAGTGCTCCTTTGGCTTGTTACTTATTAAAAATCATTCAGTAATTTTTTTTGCGTTTGTTTCCCAATATTTCGTAGGTAAATTGACATTGTGCCTTAAATGTTTATATGAACATATCTCTTAATTTACATGCATTTTCTTAATTTAATTTTTTGTCATTTTTTATAATATCTTTGTAGATACTTTATTTTGTTCTATTTTATATAAATTATTTTCATATTACTTCTATCATGACACAAGTGTTTAGCCTCAAGTGAAATGATCATTTTACCATCAAGTGGCAAGTTATTGTTTTACTCTTAGTTGGTCAAAATAGTTCATTTGCACTGAAAATCATTCACTATCTAAGTATCCAAGGCTTCACATTTAAATTTCATATGAATTGACCACTTTATCCTAGGGTAGCAAAATTTCCATTTTACCCATAGGGTTGTGAATTTTTTTCAGGGTATTACAATAAAACACTAGCACCCAGATGTTTGCTTTCTTGATAGGATTGCGATTTGGTTGAAAGAATAGATTGTTGGAATAAATTTTATCTTAGCTGAGCTCACTTAATTTCAACTAGGAAACCTTTTACACGACACCGGATTGGCATCAATTAATAAGAAAGATAACAATAACTATAAACAAGCTGAATAAACTTGGGCGCATATTAATGCAAAGTAATACTATGCAATTTCAAGCACTAACAAGACTCTTAGAAATAAAGTATAATATGTGATTGAGTTTTGAAAAGGATTGATGTATGAATTTTTTGCAAAAGGAGAAGCGTGCCCTGATGAATAGTGCCTTTGATATGAAAAACACATCCAAGTCAACCATGCCAACCTAAAATTGAAGTGGTTCCTCCACCAATACATTCTTTTCAAAGAAACCTTTGATGAATTGGTATATAAAATGAAAATATTTTGATCATAATTGATGCACAAAGTTGCCGCAAAAAGAGAAGTGTGTGCATAAGACATCCAAATCTACATTGGACATAGAGACATGGAAAAAAATATATCCATGCCCATCAACTTAAGCATAAAATTGAATTCCTCCAACTCTGCATTTCTATAATAAGAATTGATGGACAAAGTTGTCTAAAAAAAGAAGCGCATGCAAGGGAAATCTAGGTTGCCATTCATTGACCTAACATGGAAAAACACATCCAAGTAATTGGCATTGTCTACCTATACATGAAATTTGATTCCTCTACCATTGTGGCACTGGCTGACTTGGATATGAAAAAACACATCTAGGCTAGTCTTGGACTTAAACAAGGAACTTGATTCCTTCATCATTAATTTCCTCTCAAATTTCTTTGGAATAGTATGTAATATGATAAGTCTTTGATAAGAATTGGCGTAAAAAAATGTCACAAGGAGATAAGTGTGCAAAAAGCAACCAAGTAGGCTGGATGACGATCTTTAAATTTTTACTTATAATTTTTGAGATTTTCATCTATATTTATAGGATTTTACAAAATTTGTTCTAGTAGCAGACTTCTATGGGATAACCCAAATCTCCAATTATCCTAATTCCACCCAAAAAACTACTATTACTACTAGGGATTCCAAAACTCTACAAATAGACCATTTGACCTAAATATAGAATCTGATTCCTCCATCATTGCAATCCTCTCAAAAAATTCTTCCAAATTGAATATAATATGATAAGGCTTTGACAAGAATTAATACACAAACTACCCCAAACATTAAGTGTATCAAAAGCACCCAAGTCTGTTAGATGCTCTAGGTCAACCAAATGATGATAACATTACAAGAAAAGTAGGTTCCTCCAACAAATTTTTTGTGACAGACAAGCTAGTTGCCATTAAAAAAATTTTTAGTGGCATCCTTTTTTTGTCATAAATAACAAAATAAAAAAATGCACTGAGTTCTAAAAATATTCGTGGCAATGAATAAGTTGCCATTAATAAAAACATCTAATAGTTAATATTGTGCGACAAATAATTAAATTGTTTTTTCACTCTAACACAATCACAAGTAGGTTTAAAATGAAATAAATATTATTGTTCATTCTTCTCCTTCGAGCTTCACGTTCACCTCGCCAATAGTATCTTTCGACTTCACCTTCAATTCGTTGTGACTTCGTTGAGGTTCACCTTCGCTTGTGAGCAGCAAGTTCGTCGAGCTTCACCTTCACTTTCACAAGTAGCTTTGTTGATCACCATCCTCAAGCTTTACGTTTGCTTGCGTACAACAACTTTGTCAATCACCACTTGCCTGCAATAGCAGCAGCTTTGTCTTTCTCATTTTCTTTGCACAAGATTTTGTTCTTTGAATAACAAATCTTCACGTTTTCTTTGCACAAGCTTGACCTCAATCTCTAAATCTCTGGCGTTCTATCTGTTAAATCTTTTAGGGTTTTATTTTTATTTATTTTTTTTTGAAACTTGCAAGGTTTTTGCCTATTTTTGCTTGTGCTTCTAAAAATCGTTTTAGTCTTGATTGCATAACATAAATTGAGCAAGTGCAAACAAAGATCATATTAGTCTAGAGGATTACGAGATCTATGACGGCATGGTTTTAAGCTCTATTGCAATTAGGTTCATTTCTTTATCTTTCTCTCTCTCACTATGATCGTGATTAGACTTACCAAATCATAAGCATTTAGATTCATTGCAAATATTTTCATTTTCATAATATATTAACGGAGAAGAGTAATCTGTTTTAAGAAGTTTATTTTCAAAAAACACATTACTGCAAGTATTTCTGCAAATAGCCAAACGTGCTTTGCAAATAAAACTAGAAAAATCGGTCCAATGACTATTCTAGAAGCCACTGTTCATTTTTAGAATATCTGTTTTTGCAAGTGGCTTTTGCTCTCCTTTTTGCCTCTACTTGCTATGGTGGTTTCAGCCAAGAAGCATGGTACTTATATTGTATTCCTCTCTCTTTGTTGCATTTTAGTGAATACTTCTACTTATTAGCTTTACTTAGTGTAGCTGTATAGGTGTAAAACTGGATCTTGAATGCTTCATCTGTGTGTATCATTTTTGTCTTCTCTTTGATTCATGTGATCTGTTGCAAGTTAAATTAAGAACAGATAAAATTTAGAGATTATGATAAGATAGAAAATGACAACAGAGCTGCAAGCGATATGAGAATTAAGGTGGGACCATGGGAAGAAACTAGAAATAAAATTGGATGAGTAAGACGAAGAAAGAGAGAGATAGCCTAGGAGATATTGGGATTATTGAAAGAATTTTTTTGCCCTCTTTGTTTTGTTGAGGTCTAAGGTACTTCATTGCCTTTTTTCTATCATTGTCGATAAAGTGCTTAGTGAAAATGGATTCCACATTGTCCCCCAGCCTTACCACCTTAATTTAACATCAAACTCAATCTCGTCAATGCTTAACAATTTGGCTGCAACGTGCATCTTATATTAGTTATTTTTAATTGTAGTGGACGTTCTTTTAATTATATATCACGGAAGATGATAATTTGTATGACCATTTTCTATATGATTACTAGCTAGTTGATTAAAAAAGTAGGCAAGTAAATTAATTATATTAAATTTTCATATTAACTTAGAAAGGAACTAGATACAACTAAGAAAGGAGCTAGATACAACTAGTTGAGAGTATCTCAATAGAATTGCAATTCTTTACACCAAAAATTTAGTTTTGTTTTTTTCTATTTTGTCTTAGTTTTGTGTTTCTTAGTTTCATTGTGTCACTTATTACTTCAAAGATGAACTCATAGATTTTTATAACATCTTTTGTAATTGGTTGGCATTTCAGCTTGCCACTATGGGTTCTTTGCACAACATTTTACATGGTATGCATATGTTTAATACATTTCCTTCAAATTTTACAATTGTTGACTTTTGTTTGAACAACTACTTAATTAATAACCGACTATACAATGCCATTTTTTGCTTGTTCTCTGTAGGAAGGAAAGGAGTAGAGGGGGCAGTCTGTGGTCTTGTATTGAACTGGAACCAAAGAATCAAAATTCTTAAAAGCTTAAAAGCCTCTAAGAATTTTGAATCTTTATCATTATAGAGAACCATGACAGGTCCATGATTTCAAGGACTTGTCATAGGTTTTTAGGAAAAGGAACTTCTGATGTAGAAACAAGAGGAGATTGAAGAAGTTGAACAAGCCAAGCGAAGTAAAGTGGTTGAATTGCTTTCAAGCTTTGATTTAGTTTCTTGCAATTATTTACTACTTTTTCTTTCTTAATTTTCTATTTGACATTTTAGAAGCTTTATTGTCCATGCATGTCTCAGTTTACATTTGACAACAAATTACATTAGAGTTAGAGAAACCACCCGACAACTCCAACCCTTCAGCACATTGTAAACATTAGGTTTTCATTGTAAATATAAAAATAAATTCATATATAAACAAATAAAGGTAGCCTGGACATGAAGCTCCCACCTATACAAGTCTAAGCAAAAGAGGTCAGACTACATCTCAGTTTACATAATCCTTATATCACTTTGCAAGTTGTTTTTATAAATTGAATCTATGACCACTTGATCAAACAACAACAAATATTAAGAAACTGCCAAGGCTCTATTGGCGTTAGCTGCTTTGCATGAATTTTTATAAGATCATTGGGTTATTGGGTCTTTCTTCAAGTTCTATTTATAATTGAAGTTTTTTTGACATGAAAGATTTGTCTTGACATTGTGTATAAGATTTGCTTCTGATGCCAATCTTTCTGGAAGATTATTCCCTCCTCTTTGCTTGTTGAGCAGCTTGGATTAGTGATCATAGATAGGAGAGTGAGGTTTTTTTTTCTTTTCAAGTTTGACTAAGTGGGCCAATACCATACAATTATTGAAGAACGTGTTTAATCTAGAACTACATTAACTTTGTCTTCTGTGAATCCTGTTCTTCCATTATATTTTTTGATATGAAAGATTTGTCTTGACATTTGACATAAAATGTGCCTAGCTACCAAAGGGAATAGGGAAGTAGTAGGCATGGAGTGCTGGTAGACGACCATGAACTTCAAGGTATTATGTTAATGCAAATTGGGTTCTTTTAAGCTTTCTTAGATGTGGTTATGTAATAATTTTCTTGGATATAAACAGAAATGCTACATTGACAGTTCAAAAGTCCACTGCCTCACGAAGGTTAGTATTCGAGTTGATTTATGTCATACAGGTTATCATTTCATTTCTTAACTTTGGCTAAGAGCTCATTGCATTAGTCTTACTCAATACAAGGGCAATAAATACTTAACTGAGATATGATGAAACGTATAAAATGGACTCCAACAAGTCTCTTTGGGGGAATCGATTCGCCTTCTTACATATTCTGATGCCAAAGTGCGACGATGTTGAGGCCATATATCCTCTTGAGTTTGTATACTTAGCCAAAAAAAAAATGATGAAGAGGAGGAGAAGCTCATTAGGTTTCTATCTCACTGGTTGCTTACTAGAGATAATAAGAAAATTTAGAGGTCCTGAGGTAGGTATATGTCATTGTTTTCCATTAATTGATTATAGCTAGATATGATTGCTTATATTATTTATTTTTAATTTAATTTTTTAAATTTTGTTGGTGCATACATATAGGTAGCAGCTGGGTGTGTTCATAGCACTCTTAGAAATACAAGCATTGCACTATCAAATATGATTGGTCCAATAGAGAAAATAGAGTGGGCAAATCATCCTTGGAAAGGGATGTACTTAATGATGGCAGGAGGACCTCAAGTAAAACATATTTATTTCTTTTTAATAAAGAATTAATGTATGTTTTTAAGTAATTATCACAAGAAATTAGATAAATTATGATGCCTATATATGTAATTATGGGTAATTAATTGACATTATCATCAGATATTTAGAACAGATCTTTCATGTCAAAACTTTGCTATATCAAGTAGATTAGAAGATTTTTATTAACCTTAATTAATTTCTTTCTTTTCATGATCTTTTTTATATTTTTTTATGGTCAAGGGTTTTTGACTTAATTTCATAGTTATTAATTATTTGGAGGAGCTTTACTTTGTATTTCAATGGAAAATTTTATACTCATCTGTGACATTAAAGTCTTTGCTGTGTGATTGGTTTGGTTTTTTTGCTTAAAAACTTTACATTTTTTTTGAGGTTTAATTGTTCTTCTCCTTGACTAATGAACAAAAATGGAATGATTTGTCTCATTGTGCTATTTGCTGAATATTTGTAGGAGCATGGAGCACGAGATCTACTTTATGCTCTTTGGGTTCCTAACCTGTTCATGAAGAGAGTTAATGATAATGGGCAACGGTCCTTGTTTTTGTCCCAATGAAGCTCCAGGTTTAGCAAATTGTTAGGGAAAGGAATTTGAGAAGCTATACACAAAATATGCGAGAGAGGTATCTGTTGCTATTAGTACTTTAGTTTAATAGCATGTTTTTTTACTTTAACAGGTTACTACTGAAGTGTCAGAAATTCCCTTCTTATAGCTCTCATACTCACTGCTTCAACCAACCAAATTCTGAGCAACAATGAGTGCTTTGGCTAGCACCATTGATCATAATAGCCTTTTTAATTGTGATTACCTATCTTTAGATAATTTTCAGGTGGGAATGGCTATCTCACATGACGATCTCTTCTCTACCTCATCACATTCTATTGTTGGTCAAGTTTTGCTCAAACATGGAGGACAACTAAGAATTTGACCTTTGATTACATATGACACAAGCGATACATATTTTCAAAAGTTTAAACCAACAAGAATTAATTCTAAGAAGATAATTAAGCTCAAGAAATACTTGGACACAACAAATGTGGGATAAAACACTTGTTAATTACATCACTATGCCTATAGAAGATGCAACTTCCTGTTAAGTTTATTTGCATATAATATCTCTTAATAATTATTCATCATATAATACAGCTAGAATATCTAAAAGTAGTATTGATATCTTTCATTTGGAAAATGTCAGCAATTAATATCAATGATTCCGTACAAGCATACCAAAAAAACAAAAGAAGAAAGAGAAAGAAAGAAAGAAAAGTACTAAAAATAAGCAGGAGAGGGGCATGCCCGTCCCTTTTTGATCCAATGAAACATATAGTCTTGAGACGACCAATAAGATAAAGAGGCAACAAAGGTAGGAGATCGAATCGTGTCCATCTTCGTGTCTGAATGAAGGAAAGAATGATGTACCGCATCTGCACAATAGATGAAACATGAGACAAAAGGTGAGATTCATGGCTTTTATCAATGTATTAAATAAGTGTACGTGCATAGGATGGAGGTATACATCATGGTATATATATATTAGAAACTTTGTCCAAGTTTTACGCGGCAACACATCTTGTTTTACTTGGGAGGCAGCAGGAATCTCTACCTTTCTATTCTATTGACCAGGTCATGAGCGCTGGCCTTCCCACTTGAGTAATAACAACATAAATTTATGGTTAAAAGGCTGAAAAGAGAGATAAAAAAGCCTTTGGTTGCATGTTGGATGGAGAAACATCTCGTGTTGTGCTCATGATCTCCCACAGTACTACTACTACTTGCAAGTTGGTGTTGGTGCTATCTTACTCATATATAATACTAACTATATATATATATATACTAAAAATCTCCAAATAAATTCCAATATATGCCAACTGTTCTTAATTTCTGTGTACCAAGAAGTTAGTTCCCATGCTTCAGTTTTCTGCTCATGGACGAACTTTTAAAATATATTAATCAGTGCATAATCCAAAAATACTTAGGCATTCCATGCAATGTACTTACCATTCTGTGTATTCCACTTGGCATGCATGAACGCTTTTTCACTTAGACAATGAGTAGTGGGACACTTGATGCATGTAATAAGTAATAAGCAACTATAAGGATACATAAAGGGGGAGTAAAACGTTAAAATCCCAAGTTCCAATGAGGAAACAGATTGGTATTTGGTTCTTAAGTGCGTAGATTGATAAAATGTTGAAACGTAGACCACAATCTACTAGCTAGAACTAGAATAAAATGTCGATTCCTAAATAAGAGATTAAATACATAAAATCCGAAATTTGCAAACATCATTAAGGCATGCCTATATGCCTAAGATGGCTGAAAGTGTCGTAGCGTGGCTGAAGCTTTCTTCAGCAATAAATGTTGCTGAAACCATAGTAGAAGATGGAGGTTGATCTGCCATAAAGAAAGGACAGGGTGGATTGCTTGTAACAATACAGGTCTACTACGTATTGATATTGTCCTTACCTTAGCACCACTGACTGGGTATAGGGTATCGTTCTTGGCAAGACTCAAACCTGAGTCTCCCAAAAGCGGTCGGCACTAGCAAAGCTCGCAATTGTTCATTTAACCCAGACATCGCTCTAGTGTCAGACCGATGTTAGATATTACAATCTACTCCCTTTGGAGCAATCCTGTTTTCAGGACTCACACCTCCATCACACCTAGAATAGCTCTGATACCATTTGTAACAACATAGGTCCACTATGTACCGATATTGTTCCTACCTTAGCCACCAATGACTGAGTATAGGGTTTTGTTTTTAGCAAGACTCAAACTTGAGTCTTCTAAAAGTGCTCAACACTAGTAAGGCTCACAATTGTTCATTTAGCTCATATATCGCTCTAGTGTCGGACCGATGTGAAATATTACATTCTTACACTCTTAACACACGCAAACCAGTATGCATTTTTGGTCAGGAGTGTATATATGCTCAATGGGCTAGCCACGTATTTATAAAAATGTTTTTGTGTAGAGAACTCCCAAGTGTTAGATAAAAATTATTAACCCATCCCATTACGAGTCTAATATACACAAATTAAAAAGGTCACACTTAATTTGTAATGCTATTTAATTTGGATATATAGTGCACTTATAACATTGATTCCACACATAACATATATACCAACATATCTATATATGTATGCTTGCTCCTATACATTTTGTTTTATATATGTGGGCCCAAGACGTGTTTCTATTTTTATGAGTTTCTTTTTTGACTTGTGTCCTAATATGTATCACTTTCTTATTTGTTTCCGACTTTTAGTTAGAATAGAAAACTGAATTGGAAGCTCTCCCATTCTGAATAGGATACTAAGTGGAAAACTCTATATAAAGGGGTGAAGAGCTATAAATTTATAGATAGAGAAGTGAAGATAGAAACCAGATAAGACATTGAGTTGTGTAAATTTTCTCCTTTAATTAGTAGATCTCTTCATCTCCTGTGGAGTAAGTGAATTTCACCGAACCATGTAAATCAGCATGTGTTCTTTTTCTTTCATTATTTGCATCTTTGTGTGTACTTCGCTACATTAATCTCTACAATTTGGTATCAGAGCAAGGTTGGATTCATCACTGTGAAATATACATTAGTGGCTGTCAATTGAAGAGAGAAGATCTTGGCGTTGAAGTTTTGCAAAAGAAAAAAAGAAGTTTCTTCAATGTTGCACGAAATTGGCGAGACAAAAAAAAGGTTACATTTTTTTTCTTTATTCTTTGGATTTGTGGGTTGTGGGTTGAAAAGTCAAAAGACTTTTCTTCTGGTCTTCTCGATTTTCGTGAAGAATCTTCTTTCCTTCTTTGTTTTTTGGTTAGTGTGACAACATCAACTTCAATTTATATTGATATTCAATGGTGCATATAATTTTTTGCGATATCGGAGTCATTCGGAATCGAATTTCAGTTATTTTTTTTGCAATGAATTCATAGCGACGAGATCTATCTAGTGACCAGATTTGATCGTCAATATGGCTGCAAAATTTAAAGTGAAAAAATTTAATGGAAAGAATGTCTTTAACCTTTGGCAGATAAGAATGCAAGCTCTTTTGGTGCAAGAAGGGCTGAAGAAGGCGCTAGAGGGAAGAGATGTATTGCCAGCAAAGTTGACAAATGAAGAAAAAGATGAAATCATGGAAAAAACATTCACTGCGATTCTCTTATGCTTAGGTGATGAAGTGATGAGAGAGGTTGAAGAGGAGACTACAACTGCAGGTTTGTGGTTGAAATTGGAGAGTTTGTACATGACAAAGTCTCTAACAAACCGGCTATATCTGAAAAAGCATTTGCACATGCTGAAGATGAAGGAAGGAGCATCCGTGAGAGAACATCATGATGAGTTCAAGAAGATTCTTATATCTTTGAAGAATGTTGGATGTAAAATCCGTGATGAAGACCAAACAATGTATTTGTTGTGTTCGCTACCAGATTCCTATGAGCACTTTGTGGATACTTTGATCTATAGTAGAGACACTTTATCTCTGGAGGATGTGAAAACAACATTAAATTCCAAAGATTTGAAATTGGTTACTGAAGGGAAAAGTGAAGGTTCAGGCGAAGGTTTGCTGGCCAGAGGCAGATCTGAACATAGAGGGTCGAAAGGTCATGGAGGCAAATTTAGATCAAAATCAAAGGGGAGAAGATTAAAATGCTTTAAATGTCATAAAGAAGGGCACTTTAAGAAAGATTGTCCAAACCGCAAGGGTAAGGGAAAACAGAAGGCAGAAGATTCTAGTGATGTAGTAGTTGCAGAGGATGACAGTGCTAATGTCCTTTCAGTCATACTGGGATGCTCAGATAATGAGTGGATCATTGACTCAGGTTGTTCTTATCATATGTGTCCCAATAGGGACTTGTTTGCTTCTTATCAAAGAGTGAATGGTGGTATTGTACTTATGGGGAATGATATGGCCTGTAAGACAGTAGGAGTAGGAACAGTGAAGATCAAGATGCATGATGGTATTGTGAGGACATTGACAGATGTTAGACATGTTCCTGAATTACAGAAGAATCTTATTTTTGTGGGTACTTTAGACTCACTTGGTTGTAAGATTACAGCTGAAGATGAAGCTCTAAAAGTAGTTCGTAGTGCACTTGTGGCCATGAAGGGCAAGAAAGTTGGTAACTTGTATATGTTATCAGGGCATACAATTATCGGCAGTACAACAAAGTCTATGGATAGTAGCTCAACAGATACACAGTTGTGGCATATGCGACTAGGGCGCATGAGTCAGAAAAGACTCGAGGTATTGAGTTAAAAAGGTTAACTTGGTAAGAGTAAAGTGGAGAAGTTGGACTTTTGTGAGCATTGTGTGTTTGAAAAACAGTGCAGAGTCAAATTTAACTAGACAGTTCACCGCACCAAAGGTACTCTAGATTATATCCATTTAGATGTGTGAGGTCCATCTACAATTCCTTCACTTGGAGGAGCAAGGTATTTTGTTTCCTTTATTGATGACTTTTCACGAATGGTCTGGGTGAAAATATTGAAAAGTAAGGATGAAGTGTTTGAAGCTTTCAAGAAGTGGAAAATAAAGATTGAGAAGCCAACTAGTAGAAGCATCAATAGGTTACGTACTAATAATGGTGGTGAGTACACAAGTAAAACATTTTCAAAATTTTGTGAAGATAAAGGTATTGAAAGACATTTTATAGTAAAGGGTACACCACAACAGAATGGACTTGCAGAGAGAATGAATCGCACTCTACTAGAGAGGGCCCGAAGTATGTTATCCAATGCTGGTTTGGGTAAAGAGTTATGGGCAGAGGCAGTGTCTACATTTTGTTTCCTCGTCAATAGATCACCATTGACGGTTATTGATTATAAGACTCCAGTTGAGGTATGGTCAGCTAATGTTGTTGATTATAGTGCTTTGAGAGTTTTTGGATGTCCAACTTACTATCATGTCAAGGAAAGTAAGATTGATCCAAGATCTAAGAAAACCATATTTGTGGGTTATGCACATGGAATAAAAGGATACAGGTTATGGTGTCCTGATTTGCATAAGATTGTGATTAGCAGGGATGTGACATTTAATGAATTGGCTTCGTTGTCTGGAAAACAGATAGAGTCTTAGGAGAAGGATAAAGGTGATTTAATAAAGGTGGAGCGTGGTACTCCAAAAGAAAGGGTAATAAGTAATACAAAGGAGACAGTAGGTGGAGTCAGTGACAAGCCAGTGAGAACCAGCAACCAGAGCAGCAACAGTCTTTAGCTAGTGGCAGAGCTAAGAGGACTATCAAGGCACCAGTTCATTATGGTTTCGAAGATATGTTGGCATATGCATTGACAGCGTATGGAGATGATCCTTCCACTTTCAGGTAGGCAATGAGAGACAGTTGTTCTAAAAGATGGAAAGAAGCCATGCAAGATGAGATAGACTCATTGATGAAGAACCAGACTTGGGATCTTGTAGAGTTACCTAATGGTCAACGAGCTATTGGGTGCAAATGGGTGTATTCTAGAAAAGATGGTCATTTAGAATCAGATAGTGTGAGATATAAGGTAAGGTTAGCTGCCAAAGGGTATGCTCAGAAAGAAGGGGTGGACTACAATGAGGTGTTTTCTCCTGTAGTGAAGCACACTTCCATCAGAGTATTATTTGCATTAATTGCATTATTTGACTTAGAGTTGGAACAACTAGATGTTAAGACAACTTTCTTATATGGTGATTTGGACGAGACAATTTATATGAAGCAGCCTGATGGCTTTGTGGCTACTGGTAAAAGTGATCATGTGTGCAAACTGAAGAAGTTCTTATATGGGCTAAAACAGTCACCCAGGCAATAGTAGAAGAAGTTTGACACATTTATGATCAGGCAGGGATATAGGAGGAGTAAGTATGATAGTTGTGTCTACTTTATGAGGCTTTCTAATGGCTCTTACATTTATTTACTCTTGTATGTTGATGACATGCTAATTGCTACTAAGAGCATGAATGAGATCAACAGGCTAAAATGCAATTGAGTCAGGAGTTTGAGAAGAAAAATTTAGGTGCTGTTAAGAAGATTCTTGGGATGGAGATACATAGACAAAGGAAAAATGGCAAGTTAATTTTGTCACAGAAAAAATACTTGGAGAAAGTACTTTTAAGATTTGAAATGGAGAACTCTAAACCGGTGAACACTCCACTGGTTGCTCATTTTTGACTTTCTACTCATATGTCTCCGAGTATTGATGAGGAGCGTGAGTACATGAGTCATGTTCCATATGCTAGTGCAGTGGGTAGCTTGATGTATGCTATGGTGTGCACTAGGCCAGACATTTCACATGCAGTGAGTGTTGTTAGTAGATATATGGCAAATCCTGGAAAACAACATTGGCAAGCTGTGAAATGGTTGCTGCTGTATCTTCATGGGACACTAGATGTAGGATTGGTTTTTCAGTCAGACAATGGTATATGTTCACTTGTCAGTGGATATGTGGATTCTGATTATGCTAGTGACTTAGACAAGCAACGTTCCACTACAGGTTCTGTGTTCACTTTGGCACGTGGTCCTATTAGTTGGAGGTGTATGTTGCAGACTACAGTTGCTTTGTCTACTACTGAGGCAGAGTATATGGCAGTAACAGAAGCTATGAAGGAGGCTTTGTGGCTTCGAGGTTTGATTGGTGATATGGGTATTACGTTGAAGAGTGTACCAGTTCATTGCGATAGTCAGAGTGCCATTCACTTGGCTAAGAATCAAGTGCATCATGCTGGGACCAAGCATATTGATGTTCGATTCCATTTTGTTCGTGAGATTATCAAGGAAAGTGAGATTTCTTTATAGAAGATCAGTACCAATGATAATCCTGCAGATATGTTGACAAAGACAGTCCCAATGGTCAAGTTTGAGCATTGCTTGAACTTGATCAATATCCTACAGAGATAAGCGCCTCAAGGTAGGAGATGTTGAAGATCTGCTAGTGGCTTGTGGTGGTCCTCGCCAAAGTGGAGATTGTTATATATATGTGTCTCGGACTCTTGTGGCCCCAAGAGGTGTTTCTATTTTATGAGTTTTTTTTTACTTGTATCTTGATACATATCAGTTTTTTATTTGTTTCAGACTTCTAGTTAGAATAAAAAACTAAATTGGAAGCTCTCCCATTCTGAATAGGATACTAAGTGAAAAACTCTATATAAAGGGGTGGAGAGCTAGAAATTTATAGATAGAGAAGTGAAGATAGAAACTAGAGAAGACATTGAGTGGTGTAAATTTTTTCCTTTAATTAGGAGATCTCTTCATCTCCCATGGAGTAGGTGAATTTTACCGAACCACGTAAATCTACGTGTGTTCTTTTTCTTTTATTATTTGCATCTTTGTGTGCTCCAGTGCATTAATCTCTACACATTTAACATTTGACCGTTAACATTCTGGATCCACATAAAAATGACTAATGCAACATAAAATGCCAATCAAAATTTTTAAGTTTTATTTTTTCATTTTTTTAGTTAACATGAAATTGAAAAGTTCATAGATAAATAACCAACAAAACATGCTTTAAATTAAATGTTCAACTTTTGCTCATCCAATATTACATGCTTCAAAATCCAAGTTGTATTTTAGCTTTATTAAAATCCATCCAAATTCTTACTTTAGCTCAACTCAATTCAGTTTTTTTTTAAATGATTAAAAAATTAAAATTATTGGATTTATAGAAATACATGCATGATTGGTGGTAAAGACCAAAAATATAATCCGTGATGACAATTTAATAACGTGGGTGTATTATTCCACAAATTCATCCAATAGACATTATAATTCCACATCAAAATGAGATTTAAGTGTTGGATTTTAGTAAGACATATGGGCCTATATGTGTATAATTATCTATAAAAAGTTATGTACATATAAATTTAAAGTCATTTAAAGTGATTATAAGGTTATGAGTCTAAATTCATCAATCAAAGTGTGGAATCTTTTATGGGCATAGACCATTTATTATTAATATTAATTTTTATGATAGGTCAAATATAAAAATTAACAATTAAGCTTAAAATTAAAGATAGGTCATTGAATCATTGTACGTTTTTCATTCTGTTTAACATACTGTCATTGGAAAAAAAAAATAGGACTGTGTGATACTTTAGAAGATTAAGACTAACTAATACGAGGTTTGTTTTTCCTAGTGTCTTGGTTGATTTAAATGGATTATTAAGTATACTTTCACTTTATTTTAATGGGTTCTTAATATTAAAACATAAATGATCTTATTGCTGTTATTATTTTTACTTTTTAATAATATTTAACAGCAAGCCCTTCCACTAAATTGAAGTCAGAAAATTAGGGTCATTAAATCCTCTCAAAGAATATGATCCAATGATGTAATTGATCGAGTCATTAACACTCTTTATTCTACAAATAGAGTTTAATGGAGCTCTTCCACCATCAGAGTCCCTGTAACAAAAAAAAGGAAGATTAAGATCAGATAGTTTTATCTTTGAATCACTTTTAATAGAATTCATTCTCATATAAATACTGCAAATGCGCAGATAAAACACATCATAATGACCCATCTTTGTCATTCACATAGACACGCGTGTCACCTACTTTAATCGCCATCAAACGTACATTGCAACTGATGTTGCACGTGGATGTATGGCACGTGGGTAATGTTAAAGCTAGCCTCTGAAAATTCCCTTATAAAAGATATTAATGTAACGACACGCTTACATTATATATACATATTATTTTTATGGTTAATTTTATTAGTGGGGAGAAAAAAAAAGCAAGTAGGGGGCCATGGGCCATGGCCCCTAGTGTTGGATTTCCTGCCCTTAGCTTCTGAAAGCATATATTCCCCGGCTCCAATGCCTTGTCTTCTCCGTCTACACTTTTAAGATCCCTAAAACTTTATACCTTCTTTTTTATCTCACTTTTATTTAAACTATTGCTATAATACTTTAATTAACTCCATAACCAAAGTGATTAAATTAATTATTTACTGTGTAGATATATATATATATATATATATATATTCTGTATTATAAGATAACAGTAAAATTAATTTCTTTGTCTTTTTTTTTTTCTTCACTTTCTCTTTTCTTTTTCTTCCCCGTTCTTGAAAAGAGAAGGTGACAGGAGGCGGTAACTCTCCCTGAACTAGTTGGGGTGAAGTCATCCGTCAAAAGAGGTTTTGACCAAGTGTTGACTGATATGACATAAAAGGAGGATTGATTTTACTATAAAAGATGTTCAAAATATAAGGGACCCTTTAAAGTTATCAATCATCCCTAATTGTTTAAGGGGTGATATCGATGGATGCTAATTATTAATTTGTTAAGAGGCATAGGCAATTGATACAATATTAATTAATTAATTAATTAAGTAAGTAAGTAAGATCCCACCCATCCAGTTGCTACCTATATAGACAGGTAGGGTTAGGGACTCTAAAATAATTAATATTTTGTGTGGCTTGATCACTCATTATTATTATAAATTTGTTAATGGGAATTCATTTGCTTCTTTTTTTTTCCCCTTCTAAATTAATATTTTCAATTTTTCTAAGAATGTTTAAAGGGCATCTTGGAATCCCAATGTTCTTGCAATGATTAGCTATTTATAATTTGTAATATATTAATAAATCACAATTACATACAGTATAAATAACATATAAACAATCACCTTGTCCAATCCTCTTTAAGCAGCACTGATCTAGAAAGGTCATGTCATACATCATCTTCCTTATTAGAAACAATTAAATTGGTCTTACTGATGATAATTGATCGATTAGATTCATGTATATGTAAGTTAGGAAATTAAGGATAAGACCTTCATATGACCCAGATAATTGTAAGACTTTGGTCATTTAATTATTTGAAATTAAATTAAAATTGCTGGGTATTAATAACATTTAAGACATTTATATTAAATTATTAGCTAGAAAGGTAAATTAAAAGTGATATGATGGCTGGAGAATATTTTGACTAATGCTGGTTGGACAGTGATGTTTACGTATTTAATTGTGCTTATAACAATTGCTGGTTACGATTCTGTCTTCTAGCAGATCAGACAATCACTAGGATACGTGAAGCCATCAAAGGCTGGTGGTCCAAAAAGTAACTATTTATGTTACTAATTTCTGGTCCTAGTAACGTAAAGCTTCCTGAGGGTACATCCCTTGCTAGCTGGCTCAAAGTTAGCAGTGTAGGAACCTCGTTTTGTAACTCATGCTCATTCTGATTCTAGTTCTATGGGAAATGCTAATATAACTATCATTGCTATTGCTACTTAAATTAATTAAACACAACGTTGAAATAATGATATAGAAACATATTGGTTGTGTTGTGACTTACAAAGGCAAAAGTAATAACTTGATTAAATGTTTTGTGATTTACTTTTTAATTCCTTTATTATGTTAACTATTTCTCCTATAAATGAATGTACTATAACTAATTATGTTTTGTTATGAGTTTTAATTAGCATTAACTTCGTACTTCTATACTTTATCTAACTATATTATATATCCATCATGATTTCAAGCTATCTTGTTTTTCCTCATACAACATTTTATCTGTATAACATATTTGTGTTTATCTAATAAATGAAGTTATATAAGTATGTATTAATTCTTTGAAACCGAATTGATGCTGATCATATATAATATGTTTGAGCAGTCAGACAATTCTATTTGGGCCACAAATGGGCCTAAAAAATCCAGGAGCTCTCTGATGATACTTTATTTTGATTAAAAGAAAAAGGGAATGTTGAGGAACATATATATAGAAGCTGGGGTCGGAATGTTAGTTTGTGGTGTGTGGTTCAATTGATAAATGGTGTTTGCAGAGCAGGAGGAGTCGGTATCAGCTTCGGTTGTTGACACACACACGCAGCCAATTAGCAATCAAAGTTGGGACTGAGCAATGGTCAAAAGCAGGTCCTTTGAGCGGGGCATTGGCATTGATATTTGGCAGAAGCAGTAGCTAGCAGAAGAGTAGTGTGATTAAAAATGCCTGCAGTCTCTCCTGCAAATAGAGAGAGAGAGAGAGAGAGAGAGAGAGAGAGAGAGAGCCCACATGTAAGCACAAGTGGGAAAGTACATGGCTTCGACCTCCAGATGCACGGAATATTAAAGATGGGGGCTCACAGTAGCTTACACAATCATCCATGGATTGGCTGTCTGGCACTTCTCTTATACTATATATATATATATATTATTTGGATACGTTTATAATTACAAGTAATATTTGAAAATTGCAAAAGACACTTTACTGAGGCCGAGCACTGCATTGTTTCCATCTCGGAATTATAATTAGAAGTGATATTTAGAAATGACAAAGCAAAGAGATTCACATTAATCTTCCACAATTCCCCCGACCTCATAGAACGATGACTACCAGTTCATGGCAGCTAACAATGGCATTCACGGAATCATTCTTAATGAAGTACACCCCTTCTAACGTTATTAAGTTGGGCACATAGCATCACTTACATTTAGCGTATAATTAAGATTATAGTTAATGGGTATCTTTGACGTTGGCATGCAATTTGCGTATGACATATATTTTTAGCATTACCCATATTTATATACAAGACAGATCACATGACTTGGAAGTAACGTTTTTTGCTTCTTTTATTATTATTATTATTATTATTATTATTATTATTATTATTATTAT
>JAJIYU010003197.1:0-27522 GCA_030144865.1 Tinospora cordifolia | reverse complement strand
CCTCAGCCTGCCGACTGGTTGTACTAAAAAAACCAACAAATTTCACCTACTGTTTTGTCTTTGCATTCTTAGAACACTACATTAAGAACTATTAACTCATTTATCTAACTCATTTATTTATTTATTTTCATTTTTAATAGATTTGACAGCTTTTAATGTATCAATTCTTAACCATAAATTTTCTCTCACATATTTATTTTATTAACCAGGACAGCCAGATCATGTATTGGAGATTAGGACTTGGAAAAGATTGATTTCACTATTTAATCAGAAAACATCAATTAAATTCTTAAATGATAACAAAAACAGCATGACAGAATTATATACTGAGCTCTTTGCACGGCTGAAAAATCTTTTAATACACCAAAAACCAGAAGGTTGCTAAATTAAATGATAACAAAAACTGAAAAAGAAGTCAGATGTCATTGAAGTAAGTTTAGAAATTTAATACTATAGCAAACTTATAAATTTACTAAAAACAAGGTACTGAATTTGAGACTCAAAAATCTAAATGGTTAGTAAAGTCGCTGAGGCTACATGTTAGTGTATATATTAATTCAGACAAATCTAGGGATTCATCAGTATGAATTTGACACCGGCATGCACCAAGAACATAGACTAGTTCGAACTTCATAGTTTCTTCATAAACACAGGCAAACATCAACTCATGTTCATGAAGATGACGACTAGGATAAGTACTTAAGGCACCGATCAACAATATTAGGCATATATGAGCAGTTAAATTATGTCAGAACTGAGAAATTTGGGAGAACATACCAATATCATGCTGATGAAAGCAATGAACGGGTACTTTAAGGAACTCAACAGTCTTGGATCATTACTTTTCCATTTCTAAATAACCCTGTTAAATGCTAAAACAATAAATCACAGATTCGCACATAAGATAAGAATTACTTCTACTATAGTCATTGCATATGTCCATGCTCATGCATCCAATTGCATCATGGAGTAATATAAATGAGAGAGCCTAGTTCCAATTGAGTTGTGAATAGAAAGAGATTGCATGACATTTAATCAACTCTGTTAGCTAATCAATTACCTATCATGTAAATAAATTTATAGTAATTGAGTTGCAGTTTGTGCATGTACATCTAAAAATTATGACACATCAGAATCAGGTAGTGATGTGAATCGATCGATATCCGCATAACTTTTAGTACTATAGTACACACCACCTTCCATTTAGGCAAATCCTTCAATGCACATGTGAGCAGCTGTGTCAGTCTCACAACTGTTAATGCCTTTCATCTAGAATATTCAAAGCATTTAGGTGTGATGGTACCTGGAGAGTAAGGCTCCACAGCTACCATATTAAATAGGTAGTTGGTAAAGAAAAGAAAGGTATCTTCTCCAATGATGATCCTTAATTCTCTATCAGTTCATTTTTTGGTCAGTCTGATGCAAAAGGAGGAAAAAAAAAAAATCCCAAAATCAGTTAAAGTCTTAAAGAACCCTACACTAGGGAAAAAATGTGGCCTCAAATTTGATAATATGCCACTCTATAAGGGCATTGTTCTCTAATTCTCGGCATAACAAAGGTTTCCGCAGAATTGAATGCAGATTATGACCTGTGGATCTTGATTTAGTCGGTAATGGTAGACTAAAATGGAATAATCTTCTATCAAAGGAACTGTTCTTGCATTCAAAACGTTCTAAAATGTATTTTAGTAGTGGTTGAAAGTGTTCTATTTTCTAAATGAAAGAGACATGCATGTTCTCATTATCACTTTCACACTCTTCCCTTGCATTTGTAAGAGACATGCTTTAACTCAAGCTGTCTAATGATACCTAGAACTTCAATATGGACTCCAAAAGTACCTTCCTTTAGCACACTATTCAAATAAGTCCAAGGATTCTAACGAGAGAAATAAAAAAATGTAGGGTTTTCAATTCAACAAGAGAGGAAGAAACATGTATTTGATATAGAAAAAGAAGTGCATTTCAATTATTTAGTGAACGTAGAATTTTGTGGGAAGTTTTATTCTATGAAAGTCCTCTTGGCATCTTGTAAGCTCTTTGATATCAACAGTGGGGTACATAATTTTAATTATGAGAGAAATGATTCTTTAACGTTTTTCATGCAAATGTTACTTAGAGACTAGACTAGAAAAAAGGACAAGGAAGAAATTTATCACCAATTAAACAATTGAGGTTGGTTATTTTATTTAAAGGCAAGGAATAAAAAATATTGATTTATTGAGTCATGTACATACTAAAAGATGATTCCACAAAATGGAAACTCATCAATTAAGCTATCAAGTTACAGGAAAATAAACAAGTATCACTTGCCAAACCTACATTGTTACTATTAATGTTAGCTTGATATGCATTCTATATATTTGTAGTATATTTCAGAATAGTTTTTCACATTGTATCAAAACATTAGTTTTACAAAACATCTATGGTCCAAGTTTTATTTTCAGCATTCTTATATTTTCGTTTAAATGAGTGGTCTTTGTCTTTTCTTTTGTCTCTCTTTGTGCAAGTTAGGGCTAGTAGATGCCGAGGGCGAGTGTAAATGATCGCATGAGTAGTATTCTAGGGCCTACACCCAAATGAAGTGGTTTTCTAACAATGAGAAAGACTTTATCCTATGGAATGACCATTGATGGGTCATCTGAAGGTCTTCAAAAAAAAAAAAAAAAAAAAAGATATTATTAACCAACCCATTTGTCTTAATTTAATTCTACATCAATTAAAAGCCTGCTTATAGTTGTTGGTTTGGATGAATCAGGTTAGTCCATTCACTTTATAGATTTTAAAGTATCATAATTCATCCAATCTGTAGATTCTAAAATGTCATTTTCTTGAATAAAGTCAAAGTCAAATACGAACATTATTTCTTTTACATCATTTTTATTATTACAATTGACGCAATTAATTTATAACGAGTTACTAGAATGACATTGGTTTCACTGAGTCGTAATGAATCTTTTTAATTAGTTTGAGTTGGTAGAGTTCTACCATACTTCTTTTTTAAATCCTCACCTAACCCAAACTAATAGATTACTTATTTATAACCAAACCCAACCCAATTTGACACATAAACCCAGATTATTTGGTTTGGGCTGCTCACGTTGGTTAGCATATTTGTAGGATGAACACACTTAGGTGACATGATTCTAAGTGCCAAAAAAGAGGTTGTGTCCTGCACTGGAATGGCAAGATCTTGGAGATTTGCATTAGAAGGTCAAAGTGATGCTCATCAACTTCCCTTTTCAGAAATTAAAAATACCCTTCCTTGGCCCATACAAACATAAAAGAAAATACCATAAAATAAAATACAGAGATTCAAATCAAGAAAATACAGAACTATTGACTACTCTAAGAATAATAAAATAAAACAAATAAGAATATGGTTAACATATCTGGTGAGGCAACGAGAAGCAGAGAGATCCTTCAGTGTAAAAATTATGACTCATCAGTTATTTTATGGGTAGATTTCTCCTTGGCTTCCCTACAGCCATCTGTTATAAGATTTGCAGTGTCCAAGAAATCACCACCAACATTTCTGAGCATTTTACCTTCTAGCGGTCCCATCATTTCATCAAGCTCCGTTATTTTTCTGGTGAAATATCTCACGTCCTGAGCCTCTGAGATATGATCAAGAGATGATGACTGCCACAAGAAACAGAATTTATGGAAAGCTAAGATATATAGTAGTTATTTTCCATGCTTAGTCAACTAGAATATTAATCATGGTGCACAGATAGGATAATTAACATGCTAACAATAATTTTCAGCCCTTCCTTACAATCAGATATTGAAGATATCAGTCACAAAGATGAGTCAACATGGTAAATAAGTTGTCACTTACATTCACAATGATAAGCTAAATGAACCTACCTACCTACTCCATTACCATGACAAACATGTATGATGAAGCCCAGGGACAGCTCTGACAATCAAAGAGGTCGAAGATGGCTGTTTATAATTGCATAATCTCGATGATTCAAGTAACACTCAAGAAGTATCATTGACCATAAATCAATTGTCTGTATTGGTAATTGTACTCTACCAAACATGTAAATGCCTGGATTATAATCATAATACTATATTATTAATCAATTTGTATTTTCCATCAAACATTTTCTTATATCCACACCTAAGGTCAGTCTATTATTACATCATGATGTGAAAAATAGAGATGCAACATGGTATTAAGAATACTTATTGAGAATAACATTCTAAATGCGAAAAACCTTATGCATAGTAGTAGAAAAAATAGCAAGAAATAGATAACAACCTAGAAAAGGGGGGAGATTACCAATGAAACAAGCCAAATTTTTATGAAGGAGAAAAATGTTACAAGAGAGAAATGAAAAAAGAAAAAAACTCTTCTACGTAACTACATTAACATGTAGAAAAACATTTTAAAAACCTGGAAGATGGAATTGAGATATACATTCCCTTCCTCATCTCAGATAACAAGGTGCTAGCTAACTAACAGCAACTGCACACCTAATGTAGGGCAGATAATAGTACAAATGATGGATTGATAATTAGACAATTCTAGATGAAAGAAATTTTGTTGTTAAATCAAGTTCACTATAACAGTGCTTCTAACAATTAAGACCTCTTACATCTTCAGAGTCCTGTAAAATATATCATCTCAAATTCTTCAACCAATAGGTATTTATTTTCTTTTACGAGGTTGTTTGACAAAATTTTACTCACTAGTTAGAGTCCCAGTTTAAAAGTATGTAAGAACAATTATCCCATTGAACATTTGATAAGTTGTAAAATTCTCAAAACTTTCAGAGGCTTTATTCAACATATAAAAGCAACTATGATAACATACAAAAAAATTTTGATTTAATTTAAAATTTTCTCAAAATATTAACTATTTTTACATGGAATAGAAAAACTCTCAAAGAACTTGTTGAAGACATTAGAATATTTTAAATAAATCTGACCAAAATGCTCTTACCCTCTCTAGTAGGAAGGTAAAGGACAAATCAATAAAGGTGAAATGGAACTTTTGCCCACAACAAAAGCTGAAAAGTAATGGTGACAAATCAGGTAAATTTACTAATCGTTAATTACCAACTTGACCAGACTGATAACAAAGATATAATACCTGATTCTGCTCAGCAAAGTTGAGTGATCTCTAGTCATAAGGATATAGCGGCCATCGGTTTGCATGCTTCATAAATCCACTTCCTCCTCCCTGCTCTATCAAGGGCTATTTGATAATATTACAATTAGTTTTTTATTTTCCCAATCATCTGTAACCCTGTTATTTTAGGTCTTCACATGCGTCTATCATTACTTCTAACCCTGTTATTATAGGTCAAGTACCTAATTCGCAAATCCATAAGTTTTGTTGCCCGCATCCAAACAACCTTAACTCAGATTTTTATTAGCTCATAACCAATTGGGGTATTCTTACCATTTCTTTAATATGCTCATTTCTAATTTTATTTTTCTATACCTCCTATAAACTTCAATTCTGTGAATCACTAATAAATGACGAAAGATATTATATTTGGTACTAGTGTAATACAAGACATGGCAATTACGATCTAAATATCTGGTCATTTGATTTGGGTGTGCTGCAAAGCTATTATTACATTCACTTTAATATCATCTTGTTTATAATTTTCAATTTTTTTTTTAAGGATGAATGTATTTTCAATGTGTAGAATTTTAATTAGAATTCTTGACTGAATAGAGACAAAGAAGATCATCATTAAACGACTTTCTTTCTATTTATTCAAGAATTTCTAATTAAAAGCACTACAATTGGAAACAAACTTCCTTGAATAAGCCCCAACTTTGAATTGCCAAAGTTTATGGAGAAATTATATATCAAAACCTAACAGTAGAAGACCACAAATGAGAAATAATAATACATAATCATCATAGTCCTTGTTTAAAAAGATGTAAAGTGTAAAGCCATATGTATAAAACAAGAAGATCAAGGTCAGAAATTGAGAGAGAGAAGCTGACCTTCTGAAGTTGCTCTAACCGATGCTTCAGTTCCTCCTCTGAGGCTTGCTTGTGAACAAATTGAAGAACATGCAACACATGAGAAAGAAATGATTCTGAAAGGTGCTGCTTGGTATTACAATGATATATTGTAGATTTACACCCCATGGAATAGAAAGGACAATTCACAATCTTCATTGGGCAAACAGTTATGCAATGTTTATCCATGTTGCACCTCATAATACTGGCCGAACATTTCTGTTCACAAGGGAGGATCTTGAAGGGACAAGTTGAATCATGCCTTTCAAAGTGCAATGCACATAAGAAAGCAGTGCAGCCCTCATTTTGGCAGGTCATAGGCCTAAAATTGCACAGGCTTCTATGTCTTTCAAGTTCATCAGCATTATTAAATTTCATTTTGCAGTGGTAAGCATCCTTAAAATCAACATTTTTCAGCAAAGTCTTTGCAAGGGCTTCCCTCCTATCCATCAACCAGAAACCACTAAGTTCCATCTCTTGTAAAAAGTCATCTATCTTGTCTTCCCTTTTTTCACTTAATAGCCATCCTGAAACCCTGGCAAGCAAGTTCTGCTTTGAAGTTGCAAAATCATCAACAAAGCCTGAAATAATATCAACGGGATGATCAGAAGTTTCTGCATCTGAACCTTCTTGAACAATTGATTCTGCAATGAATAATTGGCTTTGTTGGGCAACATATTCCACCATTTCCTTTCTGAGATCAACAGCCACTGAAGCAGGGCTCTTGAATATATCACCCGTTGTGTTGTCAACACAAGCAGTAGCTAAACCTGGAAGAAAGATTTCTGCTATCCCTTGGACTACTTCCAAATCAAAAAGATCACAGTGATATAAGGATGCGCTATCATTCACATCTTCAAATTTTTGATCAATTCTCAGATTTTCTATAGGAAGATCCATCCTCATAGATATCAGCTCTCAAATAAATCCACTCACAATAGATTGTTGCTCAATAAGAACGAGATAACCACTTCCAATTAAGTAAAGGAAAATAAAGTGAAATAGCTCCAAATTGACTCTTAATTAAATGTCCTAGAGCGAAGGTACCATGTAGCAGTGCTGGTGCCAGGTTCCTGAAGTACAACCTTATGAAAATTTCTGGAAGTGGGAGATGACAAGCACAACAGAACATAAGATTTCACAGAAACAAAATGAGGCCAGTAAAAATAAACTTACATTAAGAATATAAAGTTGACAAAAAAGAAGCCTATAAATCTTTGTGATCACTTATGGATCGCATGGTAATAGCAATTCCTCAACCAATCACATAATGTAAATTTAATGGATTAGTTAAAAAAAAAAACTAAATAAAGAAATTACAAAAAAGTAATGTACTAGGTAAAATGTAACTCCATAAATATAGTAAAATGTAACTCCATAATGATAATCCATATGATAGTTATTGTTCAAAAAAGTTAATAAGAAAGCAGCTATCACAATAAATATATCACCAAGCATACATTCTAAAGGTACATTCATCTCTTTTTAAACCAATCCAAAATAATAAGAAAATTATGGCTAAAAATAATAAACGAACTTGAACTGTAAAGCATAAACCACCAAGAACTACCCAACTAAATCTTTTTGCATTAACATAAACTACGTTTATCAACTAAAAACTTAGCATCTAATTATAAGCCTCTGCATTCCCAGAAGAGTTTCTTATGAGAGGCTACGATCTTTCCCATGCACCTTGGCTGCTTAAAACTAACATTGCTTCTTCTACAATATCAACTTAAAACTAACATTGCTTCTGCTTAAAACTAACATTGCTTCTGCTTAAAAAGCAAAAATGCTTGATCCATGATTAAAAATCATTTAAAATAAATAATCTTAAATACATTATATTGACTTAACATGCCACCATTTAATACCAAGCCTCATAATTTTGCACCATTAACTTGTCTTAACATCAATGCAATATTAAGGAAGGATTTATACAAAGAGGAATAAGCCAAAGAAAGCAATAAAAGGGCGCCAAAAGATTCCCCATCTCATTCACAATCGGAAAGAAATTCTGACTCCACATACAATAAAATTAGGAAATTCAAGACAGAATTACAACCAAGGAGGATGGTTCGAATCATGATCGCTATACAATTATCTTTTTTTCATGATGAAAATTCAAGTGTAGGAAACTTACAAATAGAATTCAAGATCGGTCCCTTGTTGCGAGATCTGAATTCCAAAGCTAGCTGTATCTGCATAACGAACAAAATCGAATTAAAACTGTCCCCTTTTAATTCAGAAATCGATATCGACATTAACGATGAAAAAACAGAAAACAAAAATCCGAAATCGAAAATTCAATCAAATTCAAATGAATACCAAGCAATCAATTCAAGCTCCAAATTGAAAAATCTTGGAAGAACGCATGTTCTCCGTAAGTATAAAACAGGTTCGTCATTTTCGAAAAGAGCGAGGGCATCAACGTCATTTAATAAGCCCTCTCTTCAAGAATCTTCTGAGCAGCATGGAAACTCCGGCTTTAAAAACAAGGGTATTAACGTCATTCAAGCTTTACGACTTAAACGTGTCATCATCCTACAACCTCAGAAACGTCTAGCGCCAAAAACTTAATCCCTGGCGGTCTATTCCCAAGCTCCAAAGGCTCGTCTAATTTCTCTCGCTTCAAAAAAAATGGCGACGATGATACAGCATGTTTTATGTACCAATATCCGCACGTTCACGTTGGGGAAAACCAAGGCGACCTGCACGGGTGAGACTAAGTCGCGAAGACTCAGTCGGCGGCCGATTCGGTGCGAGCGAACCGTGGAGAATCGTCGAGTCACGGTGGTGAAGAATGGGACCGACTCGTTGGAAATATGCCGAGTTCTGAATGGAATGTGGCAAACGAGTGGTGGTTGGGGCCAAATCGACCGAGACGACGCCATAGACGCGATGCTCCGATACGCCGATTCTGGTCTCTCTACGTTCGACATGGCCGACCACTGTGAGTCAACTCAGCTGATTATACCCTAATCCCTTGTCTTTTATGTTTTCCTCGCTTCGTATTAAATCTGTGCCCGTTTCTGACTGTTGTTTATCGGCTATACGTGTCAACTGTTTCGGATATAACAGAAGAAAGCGATGAATTTGATTAAAGGACACTACTACCCTCCTTTGCCGCTTTTTTTAAGAGGAAAGTAATCCCATGCCCTCGACCGTGCGTACGCATGAGATTTCTTTCCCTTAAGGGACAACCATCCACGCATCATATTTTTAATTGCATTACATCAAAATAAGACAAAAACGACCTTCGTTTTTTATCGCCTGGGAATTCTGAGACCTTTTCAGCAGTAGGGGTAAAACCGTCGAATCACTGAAATTTCTGTTGGCAAGCTTAAATGCCAACCATTCTGGTTCATCTCTCCCCTAAAATGGCAGCTACTGTGCTTCTCTTCTCGTACTTCACCTTGAATTCGATCAGAGCTCCATCCAAAAATCGCTCTGGCGTGCAAAAACTTGCTTTGAAAGGTGCCCGAAGCGAGCAAATTGTCAGGAATGGACGAGTGGCTGAGGTGAAGAATGGGAGTGATTCATTAGAGATTTGTAGAGTTGTGAATGGAATGTGGCAGACCAGTGGCGGTTGGGGCAAGATAGAACGAGACAGTGCTGTGAACGCAATGCTACAATATGTAGATGCTGGGCTCGGCACATTCGACATGGCTGATATCTGTTAGAACATTGAACTTAAGTTTGGTATTCTGAAAATTTTCAGATTCTCATTCACATTGTGTTTCATTCTTTTAGGGCAATGATCATATATATTTTTGTGGTTTCAACTCCACAAATTAGTGTTATGTCAACTGTGTCTTCTAAGTCTCTCTATCTTGCGCCAGCAGGAGACCTTTTTCCTAGGAAGAATGTTAATGATATATTTCCTCATGATTGATATTCATAGTTAGACCCTTATATGATAGTTATAGCTTTTGGATCAAGTTATTTTTAACAGGGTATCACAGTGAGGTTTATTTAAGAGGCCTCGTGTTCAAACCTCACATGAGTATATTTGCTTATTTATCTCATTTGTCAATTATCTTTCCTTTTAATATAAATCAAGTCCATGTGTTATGATACACGTTAGGGAAAGTGTTAATAATCTATCTTCTCGTGATTAATATGTATGGTTGGATCATTAATTGATAGCCATAACGTTTGGATCAAGTGGTTTCCAACAATAAATAAATAAAATTCCCTCAGGACTTGCCTTTATGGCTCGCATTACATGGACGTCATCAAGATTAGTCAAACTTAGGGCCAGTAAGAGGGCAATATTTTATATCATATAGCTCAAACGAAAATTAGCTTCAGCGTATATGTTGGGCAAGATAATCACCTATTTCATAACATGATAATAAGATTTCAATTACATGTTACATTAACAATGACTTTGAATCGTTGAAGCAAAAATTAAAATCGACACTAATATTCTAGGGATTGAATTCTAAGGAAATGCATCTAATCCCAATTTGGTTTTGTAATGGCTTGAGTTTCTTGTATTAATAGATGTTACATCTCTGTTGCTTGATGCTAAAGGTGTTACTTAGAATTGTTTTGCATTCCAGTTCCATTACCCAGTAATGATTAAGGTTGATCATTTATTGGCTTAATAATGTATTTTGAATTTGCACCAAGTCACCAACTATTGAGTTATTTATGGATCTTCTACTTATATATATGAATACCATGCTCACTGTTTCCTTTCATTTATTTTGACGTGACAGATGGTCCTGCAGAGGATCTCTATGGAATTTTTATTAATAGGGTCCGTCGAGAGCGTCCACCAGAATTCTTGGAACAAGTCAAGGGGTGAGGTCCCATTTACACGTATATGTGTAGCTTTCTGTTCATGGTTGATGCTTACTGTAAGATCCATTCTTCTTTAGTTTCTACATTTTTGTATAGATTCCATCTCTATGAGATGGGGGAATGTTGATATAAACGGTGATTTGATTACCTTGAATTAATTATCCTTATTTCTGATTGATCATGCAACAGGCTCACAAAGTGGGTGCCACCGCCAGTTAAAATGACAAGTAGCTATGTGAGAGAGAGTATTAATGTTTCAAGGAAGAGAATGGATGTTGCTTCATTGGATATGCTTCAGTTCCATTGGTATTTGTTTTTTCTCTTTCTTTCCTTATAAGCTCACTTGATTTCCTTAAGAGTTTCTTATCAACTAGTTTAAATCTTGAGAAATACGGTGTGTTTTAAACTTTTCCAATCATAAAAATTATGTCTTACACATTTGTTTTTTGATATCTATTAAAACAGGTGGGACTACTCCAACCCTGGGTACCTTGATGCTTTAAAACATCTTACAGATCTCAAAGAAGAAGGTTAGTCTGATTGCTTATATATATTCTTCTATAAAATTCGAACTAACTGCAGTGACTCTTAATTATATTGAGTATTTTGGTGAAAGGGGTATACAGGTAAAATTAAGACAGTGGCGTTGACTAATTTCGATACCGAGAGGCTGCAAATAATACTTGAAAACGGGATTCCTATTGTTAGCAACCAGGTCCAAAAAAACTGCTTTTAAACACCATTCTATATATGAGTTTACTTTGTCTTTGATTGAATCATCTTTGGATTCAGGTGCAACATTCTATTGTTGACATGCGTCCTCAACAGAGGATGGCAGAACTTTGCCAACTTACGGGTGTGAAATTAATAACGTAACGTTCTCTTTCTTGCATCCATCTCTGTAACCTTAATATAGTATGGATCGGTGTTGTCAATGCAGAGAGGCAAAATTAGGCGATAAACCTTTATAAGGCAAGTTAGAGCCTAAGCAGGGCCTAGGTGAGTCTAAGACGAACCATAAAATAATTATTTAGAGGTTTTTAAGAAATTATTTATTTGTTTATTGGTCCTTCATTCTATATGTATGTTATTTATTTATTTATTTCTTAAGATGTTATTTAATTTTTATTAATTTAGAGTTTAAAATAAAAAAATTCAAGCTCCTACAAAAAAAAGATAAATTGCGACTATCTCCCCAAATCGCCTAAGCTACGCCTTGACAACACTAGTACGAATTGATGATAATCATGCTTTTTAGGTATCATATAATCTGCCTAAATATGCATATTGTCATGTGCCTTAATTAATTTCTATTTTTTATTCTTTTTTCTTTGCTCTTTTATATTGAAATTATTTGATTTGTTGATGCAGATATGGAACTGTGATGGGTGGCCTATTGTCTGAAAGGTTCCTTGACACCAACTTATCTATTCCCTTTGCCGGCCCTCCTTTGAACACCCCGTCTCTCCAAAAATACAAAAGGGTAGGTTCCCATTCCTACCTGGGAGTGGTACAGTCTTTTTTTTTTCTTTTTGTATAATTATCATTTATCGCTAAAAGATAAAGTTTGAAGTGAATATATTCAAGAAAGTGGTGAGAGTAGCTCCAATTGGAGATAAAATGAGGGGGAAAAACCCTTTAAGGTGATTCAGACATAAAAAATGTAAAGACCTATTAACAATCTACAGAAATGATAGAAGTAAAAGAAGGCCTATGATGACATGGACTACAACAGCAAGATCTTATTCTTATGCCTAAGATTACCCTTTACCAAATTACCTATAATGTCAACTCTGCCCAGGATCAAGTTGAAGAAAGTGGATTCAGGTAGGTGGGAAGAACTATAGTTGAGTTGACTTGAAATACATCATACAATCATAAACTCGTAAGTAGGAAAATTATTGCCATTTATAATACAAAGATATGTCAACTTTAATAGATCATAGTAGAGGAAACTGATTCATGTAGACAATCATATATGTTAAATGTTTGAGCCAAAAAAAAAAAAAAAGGCTTTGTTGACTCACTAAGCAGGTATAATATAGTCATATCTAATATTGTGATGAAAATTTTCTAAAAGCCAAAATTTGGCAGATGGTGGATGCATGGGGAGGGTGGAGCCTTTTCCAAGCCTTGCTTCAAACGCTAAAGAAAGTTGCAACCAAACATGGCGTATCAATCCCAACTGTGGCTGTGAAATACATTCTAGATCAGGTGAGAATCTCTTTGATCATCAGAAGATGCTTTATTCAATTATATCTCAACGTGGCCAATTTGAGATCTTTCTTTTTGGGGGTTTGAACATGTGGCTTTGATTGGCGAATTACAGCCGAGCGTTGCAGGATCAATGATAGGTGTGAGGCTTGGTTTGTCAGAACATATTAAAGATGCAAATGCTGTGTTTTCACTTGTTCTTGATGAGGAAGATGTAAATAGCATACAAGAAGCATCAAAGAAAGGAAAGGGCCTTCTAAGAGTAATTGGTGACTGTGGAGACGAGTACAGGCGAGCCTGAGAGTTTATTTTTACTTTGCCCTTTTCCTGATTCTCCTTCTCGTTTGTATATTTGTTTCTGTATCAATAACAAATTTTGCTCTGAAATGATATGAGGTTTTTCTTTGTGAGATTTCTTGAAAGGGATCTTAATTTATTTCTGGTAAATGAGCAAGTTTTCTTCTTGTGTTAATGCTCATTTTTAACGTAAAATTTCACAAACATGAAAAATAATTTATATATTTATGATGGTATGCACACAATGAAAAAATAAAGTCATACTCACCTCAAAGCCCAAATATGTTCCAATTAGCTTGTATAACTTCTAAAATGATTTGTAATCTTTCTTTACGATTACTACATTCCAATATCATATATTTTTGGATTTGTCATTTTCAAACTCATAATTCTAATTTACCCCAAATTTATATAACATACATACACACACATATATATATAATTACAGGGAGAGCGAGAATTGAACATATAAACTGTATAATAAAGAAATTGTTTTATACACTGACAAGGAGAGAGATCACTATAATAAATAAATACCCATACGACACATAAATTGAATATATATATACACTTAAGTAAATATCGATAATTTAATTAATATACACATTAACATATAAATATAATACATGTATGTATAAATATATATATATATACACACACTTAAGTAAATATAGATAATTTAATTAACATACACCTTAATATATAAATATAATAAAATAAAATTTCATATTATTATGCTATACATAAAACTATATATATAAATGTAATTACAGGGAGAGCGAGAATTGAACATATAAACTGTATAATAAAAAAATTGTTTTATATAATTACAAGGAGAGAGACAACTATAATAAATAAATACCCATACAACACGTAAATTGAATATATATAAAAATATAATAAAGAGATTGTTATATATATATATATATATTCTTAAATAAATATAGATAAATTAATTAATATATACACTAATAGATAAATATAATATAATAAATTTTCATATTATCTTGGTATACAATATATATATATATAATTACAGAGAGAGCGAGAATTGAACATATAGACTGTACAATAAAGAAATTGTTTTATATAATTACAAGCAGAGAGACCACTATAATAAATAAATACCTATACCACACGTGAATTGAATATATATAAAAATATAGTAAAGAGATTGTTATATATATAGATAATTTAATTTATATACACATTAATATATAAATATAATAAAATAAATACCTGTAAATTGAACATTTATAAAAGTATTATAAAGAGATTGTTACATATATATATAAGTTTGGAAGATTGCTTTTTGTAATCATTATATATATTATAATCGTTATCTGCAATGAATCAGTCAATGGTTATATGTATAAACTATTATTATAATGAATCACTATAACCGCAATATCAATGGTTATATGTATCTGCAATGAATCACTATAACCGCAATATCATTATAATAAAAGTATTTAATATATGTCTATTAATTCAATTTAAGAACTTTTCCAACCTATTCTTAAAAATTGTTAAAATAAAAAAAGAAAAATTATACTTTTGATTTTCAATCCACTCTCTGAATGCGTTTCGAGGACTCTTTGAGTGGCTTCTAGATGTTCTCTGTCCTTTTTTGTTCTTTTTTGATATCTTTAAGATTTTGAAAAAGTTTCAAATGATTTAAAACAATAGAAAATAAGGTTTATATAAGAAATTTTAACATAGTCTCTCAGATATATTAGAATACGTAATTTTTTATTGTGGGCCTCACCAAACCTTTTATTTCTATCAATTTTTTTACTATTATTAATGTTCTGGTCGTTATATTAAACATTAATATGCAATCCAATCTAATCAAATAATATAATAGCACAATGAAAATACATGAATAGTTTTTCATTGCACTCTGAATTTCTATTTCGGCTATAGTTGATATAGCAATTACAAAAAGTGATAGCAAAGCAAATACTTTTATAATTAAAAAAAATATAAGTATTTGTGGATTTGATGTAAGTTTTTATTTATTTATATATTTATTGAAATAAAGTGCTTGTTTAAGATAACGAAATATCCAACATTGCAAAAGTGGTAATAAAATTAAATACACACCCAGCATTGCAGTTTTCTAAAAATTATGGTAACTATGAATTATATGTAAAAATTATATTATTATTGATTAAAATAAATTAGCACGTGCTTTATAATAAAGAAATATATTAGTAATAATGTAATAAGAATACTTTGAATAGTTTATGTGAAACAATTTTCCCACCCTAAATAGTTTTTAAACATTTATTATGATATATTTATTTTAAAATATATTTTTATTATTAATAGGATTAAATTAATAATTATTGTAAATGACTAATTTTCAGTTTTGCTGCTTTTTATATTTTAAGTATTTTAAATAAAATTTTTAATTTACCATACTGGCTTTTAAGTTTTAGTTTTAATTGTCTTTATTATTTTTTATAATTTTAGTAATTTAATTATATTAAAAGATTAATAATTATATATTTTTGTTCTTAACTGGTATATATTTTAAAAAAAAAGGTAAAGTGGGCTTCAAATATCTAATAAAATGAGAACCAAAAATCAGGAGTAACCATTGGACAAAACCCCTCGTTAAACCCATCTGGCAACAACGAATCACCAAACAAGTTCAACTGGTTTTGGTCTACCGTGGCTCTTTTCTTCGTCGGCACCATCTCTATTCGGTAATACTTCTTCTTCTTCATCGGAAATCACAACTTTCGGCAAGTTAAAATGTATAATCGTTGAACCCATTTGAAATATGCTAGTGGGTTAGTAGATGATTTATTATTTTAAAATCTTTTCAACAATAAGTTCCTGATTCTTCTATCATCTTCCGGCAAGCTACGCTAAAACAGAGTAATCAATTATAGATACTTGAAATGGAAACTACCGAATTGGGCCAAATTGTTCTAAACTTGGGCAACTCTGCATGTGGCATCATTTTCATGGTTCTTGTAGGAATGCCCACCACATGTTTGAAGTAATTATGTGACATTAGAAAGGGGGTTTGTAATTGTTAATTTCATTTGCTGGTTCATTTCTTGTGTGAATTATTTTGGGTTCATCAAATTTTTTTTGAGTGGTATTACATATGCGAAATTGTCCTTTTTATTGTATTTTTTTTTTCTGTCTCTAATTTAATTGTTGCAATGTTTTCAGGTTTGATCATCTCTTTGGGAAAATAAGAAAGCTACCATGGATGGTATTATAGTTCTTCTCACATACTTATATTTAAAAGTTTTGTAATAGAGTAAAGAATTGAACTAGACTAAGATGCATATAAGTCTTCTTGGAGGGACAAGTACATATTTGAGTTATTCTGAGCAACTTTGATAAGTTCATTTGAACTTTGCTTAATGAATTTGTTCTATTATTTTCTCCGCTCAGTTGATTCACAGCCAACAATGGAGGAAACAATCTTGGTTGGCGATGACCTTATGACGGGACCTCCATCTCCTTTGATTCCCCCAGAAATTGCCTCTCACGTGCTTGAAGGAGTTGATTTATGTGATGGCATTTTGAGAAACTTGTTCCTTTGTAAGCAAAAACTTTTCAGCTTTTTTTTCCCAAAGTCGTTTTATGTTTGTAATTTGACATGATCTATCCCAAAATTTAATGTATGGTATGCCGCTGGAATGTGTACATTAGTCTCGATTCAAATGAGTCAATAAGACTGTTGTTTTTCTCTATAATATATATCTACTCAACCCTTTTGTATTGAGAAATAAAAAAAGGAAAAAAAAATGCATTGTTTGAATTGACTTTATGAATGTTTTCTAGGTTTGCAAGTTAATGATATTGAGCCATTCTGCCAGGATGAGATAGCTCTATACCGACAATGTGCTGAAAGACGGGTGAGATGATCTTTTATCCCTTGTCTGCTTTTCATATCAATAGTATTATTCACATGCCTTTCAATCATTCTCTGCATAAGCATAGGACCAAAACACTATTCTCAAGGTGAAGCACATAAAGACATTCAAAACAATATTTGACCTTGCCGCCTACCTGACATCATTCATGTTCAGGAACAGAACCAATATGCATCTTTTTAGCATTCATGTTCTTAACTTTATGAAAAATTCATTTGAAAGATGGAGGTTTTCCAATACTGATTCTGGAGATTGTGCTTGTGTATCTATGCCTTCCATGCAACTAAATCACAGGATAAGGAACTTAGGCAGCGACTTCAAGACAGTGAGCGTAAATTGGGATTATCAATGCCATTAGGTGAAGCAAATGATAGAGCAACTCAGCTTCAATCCGAGGTCACATTATTGGAGAGGTACTTTCTGTAATCATGGGACATTGATGTTGAACTTCCTCTAAGATCTCCTTCCCGATTAAATAATAATGGCACCATGATAGTAACAAGAAACATGGAATGTTAATTTTATCTTTTTAAAGGATTAAGATTCTTGGTTCAACCATAGTTATTATCTAGTAACGTGTTTCCCACAGGCGTTTAATCCTAGCTACTGGGATGCAAGGAATTGAAGGATTTCGTCAGAGATGGAGTTTGCATGGTCGGCTTGGAGACAGCAGGTACATTCTTCATAGTTGTCACTTATCATTCACATGACTTTAATCTTTCAGTAATAATTTAAAAAAAAAGAACTTAAAAAAGAGGATAAGTAATTGAGCGCGATTACAAAAACACAACATTCATCCTGTGCTGCGTTGATTCATCCATAAGGGGTTGAATGAGAATTATGATAGGTCTTTCTTCATTGAAATTGATCATCACTCCGGCCAATTTTCTTCTTCCTGTTTCACATGTTTATTGCAGGAAACGGCTAGAGGCATTGAAGGAGGGAATAGATCGAAGAACATGAGTATTGACCCTTGGAAAAAAAATATCTCAAATGCCAATGAAATGATTCTTTTTGTAACTCAAAAGATGAGATGCCATTGAAGTTGATTTCAGACAGATGAGCTTATCTTAACAGAGCTGCTTTATGCATATTTGTTATTAGTGTGGCCTTCATTGAAGTTTAAATGCTGTAGTGTTGAAGGTTGTTTTGTTTGAGTTGATCGGCCAAGAGCATGTTTCCTATTACTTATCCAGATTTGTTATGTAGCTTCCACCAATATGCCAATTTAAATTTCTTCAGTAACGAGGAATTTGAAGTTCATTCTATTCTCTATGTATATAAAATTTAATTTTCCAACTCTTTTATCAAACATGTGATTTTAGGACACTGGCCACTGATGTTGAGACTGTTAATCATATAAGATAATATATTAATGAAAAAATAGCATATATTGAAAAAAAAAAAAAAATCAATGCTAATTGTGCAAGGGTCTTTTGGGTTGCAAGAGAAAAATTGAAAAATAATTTTTCAAAACAACTTATTTTATTAACAAAAAGTGACAATTTGTTTTGAATGTTTTAAACTAGACCAAGTTTTATTAAATTAGCGTCTCTATTGAGTTGGTTTTTTAACTTGTACACTATAACGATGAGAAGTTAAGTATAAATTTTATTTATATGTAACAATAATATTTGTATTTATTAAAGGGGTATTTGTTTGGTGAGAATTTTTTTTTTTGAGATATATTTTTTTATTTTTTTGTAAAATTTATTTATTTTTTCTTGTATTTAGTTAGTAAAAATAATGAGAAAAATTTTAAAAACTTTTTTGGGCTTACATGTTTTGTCACCAAAAATTTTCAGCCTAGGGTAAAATACATATTTTGTACAATAATTTGAAGAATAACAGTCAATAATTAACTGCTAAACAAATAATTATGAGAAAAGCTTTTTAAGAACATATTTTTAATAATTTTTGTTAAAATAGTATTTATCAAAAAAAAAATTAGCTATCAAACACATTTTATATTATTTTTTTGTGCATCAAAGTGCGTAAAACACAAATATTTAATGGAAATATTATCCCACTTATAAATGGAATATAAGTGCATTTACAACTTTACATTCATGTATAATAAAAGGCATAAAAAAATAATTAATTCAATTGCTATGGAGACATGATTTAGTTATATTTTTATAATTAAAATAACATTACCCTACCTTATACAAAGACCATGTTTGAGCATGCCGTGGAAGCTGTGCTGCAGCGATAACAAAGTAGAAATCCAATGAAACGTCCTAAGCGTAATAAAAAATTTTCATTTAATTAACAGTGAAACTTTTTTTAAAAAAAAAAAAACTAAAATAACTTTACATAAGGAAAGCTAGAGTTACAATGATTAATTTTCTACATAAGTCTTTTAAATAAATTTTTTCTTTTTAATTTACCATTTTAACTTCTAAAATATACTTATAATTATCTTTAATGTTTTTCAATAATTTACATTATATACATATTGCTTTCTTTTTTAATTTTAATTTTTTTCTTTCAATCTCCTAAGGATGGCCATGCAGCTGACCCCTGTACAAACTGAAGTATATGATTGCGCACGCATGGCCGACCTTCTTGGATAAACTTGGCCAACCCTATTGTAAATTATACATATATATAGCAAAAGAGAAATGGATTGTAAAAAGAAAGTGAAAGAGAAAGGGTACACAAATGATGTATCCTTAGAGATTATTTAAGAGTATGTTATATAGTTTTTCATATTTTTGGGTATAACTAATATAAATTTCTCATAAATAGGTTTTAATAGAAATTGAGGGCAGATTTATAATTTTATTGAGTTATATTTAACTAGATCTTTTATTGGTTGATAGACATTTTTGAAAACTAAATTATTTCAATTTTAAAAGCATATAATTTAAGTTTTGAAAGTAATGGACACTAACATTTTTAATTAAAAAATTAGAATTAAATAAATATATTAAATTAAAATTCTATTTCATTTATTGATTATTTGCACGTTCACTTGTTTTTATAAATCAATTATCATAAAAGAAATAATATAAAATTTTGTTAAATTTTTAAAAACCCGGTTAAACTATCTTTCCGGTTTGGATCCAAAATCTCCGGGCAAGGTTTGCGACCCAAAACCCGAAAGCGAAGAACTCGTCGAAAACCCTAGCTATATATAACAAGCAACCAAGCGACGCCTTAAAAACCCTAGAGAGCACGACTCCTCTTCAAAGCAAATTTACGTTCTTGCGAGCGTCTTCTCTCTGCAGATCCAAGAGTCACTCATAGTAAACCCTAATTCTATTTCTTTTGCTTCTTCCTCCTTTTCTTCGTTTTCTTCTCTATTGGGTATCTTAATCTTTTAAGATCTTAATACGTGTTTGTGTTGCAGTTTATTTGAGCAGAAATGAAGGTTGTCGCCGCGTATTTGCTCGCTGTGTTGGGTGGGAACCCTAACCCTACCGCAGATGATCTGAGAAAAATCCTCGGATCAGGTACTGATCTCTTAATCTCTCTCTCTCTCTCTCTCTCTCTCTCTCTCTCTCTCTCTCTCTCTCTCTCTCAAGTGTACACCTTTTATTTTTTTTTATGGAATTTCTAGTTGTTTTCTCCTTAGCGAAGCTTAATGCCAAGAACTTGAGATTTGTAAAATTTGGGTTTTTATATCTTTTTGCTCTTCTTCTTGATTCAATATTTGAGTTTCTTCGCAAGTTTTCTGTTTCTTTGATGTTACGTTCTATTTTAATAAGCAATTTGTTTGACTACTTTCGTTCCATGGTTATACGACGTTTTTTTTGTGACCGGCTGCGAATGTCGCGCTAATCATTCAGGGTCCTTGATTATTTGAGTGATATTTTGTAGACATTAACTTTTAGATATGATTTAGATCTACTCTCGTACTTGTGTGTTACGAACTCCAAGAAAAATGGGTAGGGGTATATGTGCTTTGAGCCTTTGAGCATATCACGGTTATAGAGACTTATACACTTAACTATAGTATGTATCTATGATTAACATTTACACGCATTGAAAATCCAGTAAGAATCGCTGCTTTCGCGTCCGTGTATATTGGAGGTTAGTAACTGCACTTTGCACGAATTGTGCTAATTTAAGGGTGGTTGTAGTTTTGTCATGATATTCCGACATCAAAACTAGTGATCTGCTAATCTTTAAGAGTTTAGTTTTGCCTTTACAGTCCAACAACAAAATAGTGGTGCCCCAACTCCAACAATTCATGATTTAAGTTGAAGGATATATCTTATATTGGCTGGTCTTACTTGATTGGCTTTGTTAATTTGTGTTGCAACATTTAAAATGTTTCTACCCAGCAATTGTACATTTTATTTGTAACCTGGTATACCTGGTATTCTTCTCAATTTCCCTGGAAAATTTGTGTTTCAATGTCTAAGTTAAGACGTGTAAATTCAACAGTGTACTTAAAAAAAGACTGTTTTGGTTTTATTTGTTCAGAAATTTTACTTGTTTGTTGGTTGATTTGTGTTTCCACATTCATACTGCATTCAATATATGAATTATTCATCTTATTGAATCAACCTGGTATGACTGCTATCCTTACTCAATTTGCTCCCGATGATTGTATTTTGATATTTACAATGAACATGATAAAATGTGTTTTAGCAAATCACAGCTTATGTTTTATTTGCTCGGAAATTTATTTGTTTGTAGTTGAGCTCATTTTGTTCTTGGGTTTGTATTTTTTTTGGTTTTTCAATCACAGTTGGAGCTGAAGCAGATGATGATCAACTTGAGCTGCTCTTATCTCAAGTTAAGGGTAAAGATATTACAGAACTTGTTGCAAGTGGAAGGGAGAAGCTAGCTTCAGTGCCATCTGGTGGAGGTGCTGCCGTGGCAGTTGCAGCTAGTGGCGGTGGTGGCGGTGGTGCTGCAGCACCTGCAGCAGCTGAGCCTAAGAAGGAGGAGAAGGTTGAAGAGAAGGAAGAGTCGGATGATGTAAGATTTGTTTGAATACATTTTGCTGTTTGACATACCAGTGCTATTTTTCAATTTTTGTTTTCAGCTTCTTACCTATTGATTTGTGTTCTACCCATTTTTGCAGGATATGGGCTTCAGTCTGTTTGATTGAGGAGTGTCTACAAGATTTAGTGACGTACCTTAATGTTAAAAGCTTTTGTCTGTCAAGTTATATTTCTAGCAGTTTTCTTTTTTGTTTTCAAGTTTTTCCCTTTTAAAATTAGGTACAAGACTTGACACATGTTATAAACGCTGCAGTTTTGTTCTTCAATGATGTTTGTTATAATTTCATTTAGTTTTGATTCTTGGACCATGCCATTATGGAAACTTTTTATTTATTCAAGCAGTTTTAGTTATTTGCTGTTTGTTTCTTGAAATTAATGCGGATATATGTATATTACTGAAACCTTTGGTTCAATTTAGTGGCTACCGTAGGTCATACGCTGAGCCAATTCATTGGACAACTCAATTTCTACGGGAGCCTGCTAAAAATTTATTTGAATTATTATTTACTATGGTTAGGGTACTGACATTTCTTATGATCACTTGGAAAATGAACTCCAACAGCTGAACTGGGATTTTGATGTAGTACATTGTTTTTAAATCTACACCAAGAACCAAAGGAAAATAAAAAACGTCCAAAAGTTCTGTAATCTTTATTATAAGTATTTGCTTAGTTTTGCTAAATTCGTCTTTAATGTAAATGACTACTTATAGATTTTTGGCTAACTTGTCGAAAAAGACTTTCCACTTGGGTTTCATATGATTTTTGAATTTGATAATAAAATTCATACCTTTAATTTTGTAGCACGCTTTATCCTATACAAAGTTCTCACTGCAATTGGGGTCGCATATAATTTGTGGAACAAGACATTTTGTGAGCTGTTAAGATAATCTTGCACCAGATCAGGAAAATAAATTCAAGCTTGCCCATCTTCTAGTGCAGACAGGGTCATGCAAAATCAAAAATCTAATTTCGTGCGAGTACTCTGTTGCTCATAGTTGAATATTTGCCTGGTGTTCTATGATCGAGTAACTGAACCTATTAAAACTCATATGCAAAACGCAAGACAACGCCTAACACAGGACAAGGCTACCAAAAAGCCACTCTTAATTTAATTTCACATAGCTTACTGTAATTTGATTCTAGCTAAACCCATTTCATCAAAGATCATAATTAATAAAAAGAAAAGAGATGCAAGAAATCAGAAATTGCTTGAGAGAGTTGTAACCAGTAGTACCAAATTGCTTTCGTAAATCCTTGGAAGAAAGAATGGCTGAACCCCTTCTTTTAGCTGTATACTTTGAAGGATGCTTTTTCCATCCAGTCATGTAAATCACCTGAAAAGCCGTAGAGACCGTTCCATCTTCTTCTCCAAATATACTAGCAGCAGCCAAAGCCGTTTCTCCATTCAAAAACTTATTCCTCTGCGTAAGCATATTTGTCTCTCCCATTACTCGTAATGGCACGACAATTTCTGGGAGGTATTGAATTGTGGTGTCTGCTTGGATTAATAGCTATGGTCGACTTGGTGTACTTTTCTTTGGTTCCTTGTTGAATGTCTTGGTTCTGCCTCTACTTGGATCAAGGATGGAAGTTTTGTCCTGCTAACTTGTGAACTTCACTTTGTGTCCTATGATAGGTAGGACCTCTTGTCCATGCTTTAGGCATTGTTTTGCTATTGAGAAAGTGTGTGTAGTTTAACCAAAGATTCTTAAACCAGAAGTTCTACCCAATTGATTTGGCAAGAGATAGGCATGGTGAACTTCTGACATCATATATATTATTTTAGATTTTGGCGGACAGCATCACGAGCGTTGCAAACTGAAGGGCCTGCCTCCCAAGTGGGTGAAAGACTTGAGTGTTGGAAGATAATGCTTAACCATGTTAATCATAACATGAAGAATCTATACGTGATGTTTTAATCCCTGAGTGCACATGACGAGAGTTAGATACAAGTATAACATAATATGTTAATTGAAGTGACCAAAAACCTCTGTTAATTTATTTTTATGTCATTATCTATGCAAACTAACTCTCGTTTTTTTTTTACCTTTCCGTCAAGCTAAAGAAGTAAAGAAGTATGTATGACCCTAATTACAACAACAAAGAGTTAGAACTTCAAAGTTGTAATGCGATTCAACAATCAAGAGCAACCCAAAACAATGTGCGGCCTTAAGCCTCTAATGTAAAATGAGTTAGAAGTAATCATAAGAGAATAGAAGTTAAATGTGCATACAATTGTTGTTGGAAATTATGTGCAAGTATGCTTGGACCAGAGAACACATTTTTTATTAGAACCGTTAAACAAGATTTTTGATATAGGTCAATGAAAAATAGACAAGTATGTTTGTTGATAATACAAATGACGTTGATAATACAACGACATGGCTTGTTAATTGTTTTCAAAAGATTCCCCAAAGTTGATGTGGGTATTTACTTTGAACAACCATGTCTTTGTTGTAGTTGGAGTAATTTGGTTATATTCAAAGCATACTTGTCCAATGCATCATTCATCATGTCATATAAAGAAATTTATATTATCAACAAACATAAACGTCTCTTAAGATTGTTTATGCCACAACATCAGCAACAATTAAAGACAAGAAACATTGAAAAGAGGGTTCATGATTACACTTGCATTGTCCAATCTTGTGAGACTAATAATTCTGCAAACGTACGTTTGAAATTCCACTAAACTAGTTCAACTACATTGAAAACATAATATGAGCACTTATGAAGGCATCAAATGTTAGGATAGTTTGCTTTGTTGAATGTAATTAGGATAAGTATGGATTGATAGCCCTTGGTCAATATCATTATCAGATTCTTGGATTGTCGATCTAATCAATTGGGGTGTTTAGATTTTAAACAATTGGGTCTCAACTTAAGCAATTCATGTGAATTTCAGGAAGGCTCGTTTTCATTTAAAATAATGAAGAAATAACTCAAGTGGCCGAAGACTAAAATAAGCTCGTTCTCATGAAAAACCCGAACGCCAAAAAGAGGATATTTGTAATGCCAAAATGCCAAGTTACATCCGAAAACAGGAGGACAATGAAAAACAGAATTAATGCAATAAAACTCTCTAATAACATACAAGAAAAACTTCTTGTATTCTCATCAGCATTTTACTATTGAATTATAAGGCTTACAAAATATATAAGGAAGGAGATTAGTTTGGATAAAAAAAATGAGCTCAACACATTCTAATGTAAAGAATGCTCAACACAGCGGTCACCAGCGAATTTGGAAGTAAAAACATGTTGAGAATAATATGAAATAGCTCTAATAGTTTGTTTGAAAAACTTGAATGAATGTTTGTGCCTGTGTGAAGATCCGATAAATCCCAAGGAGATCCAAGGAGATCCGCCCTTCTTCTCTTCGTGCTCCTCTCTGCTCTACACAGTTAAGGGGGCTTCCCAAGATAAAAGAACCGAAAGCATTTGAAATAAAAACTTAGGCATTCCTGGGTGCTTTTTTTGTGACTACAGTGGCATGTGACATGGCATCTCACGAAGTGGCTTCCTGCCACATCATGTGCCACTCGGTGCCACATATGCAAAAACACCCCCAACAGCGCATGCCACCTCGCTGTAAGATAGAATTTGCTACAAAATTAAAAGATTTATATTGTATAATCAAAATTGAAAAGTGAGAATTTTTTTCTAAGAAAAAAAGTGAAAATGTTATGCCCATTAGACCTAGATTTTTCCACTGACGATTAATGTCGTTCATTTCGGGAAATTGATTGATGCATGCTTTTGGACGCTGTTAAATTTGATAGTGAATATGCCAAGAGAACACCAACTGGACTACGCTGCTAAATATGATAGCTGTTAAATCTGACAGTGAACATGCCAAGAGAAACCAACTAGACTACTTTAGGTGCACAAAAAAATTAAGTTTGGTTTTTAACATGTGGAGATATCCCAGGTTTTCTATATGCAATGGAAACCAACGTAAGATCCAAGTTCAGATCTTCACTCGAAGATCTGCAAGAACGAAGAGATTTATCTCACTTATCCACACTTCTCTACTGCTTAACATCTGCAGTAAATGTGTTATCCTATTTGTCTGGCTCAGATCCTTCAAATTTAAATCTTACTTGCGAACGCAAGACCTTCCTTGATCAATTCATCTACGTTACCAACTGGTGGCTGGAGTTTAGCAACTTTTGCAATCGCCTTGTTTTCCTCAGGTGTTCCACCCTCCAGGAATGCACCCACTACCTTGTCATCTTTGATCCAGTAGGAGCCAAACTTTGCCTTTGGTGATGCTGGATCACTGTCTCCAAACAGCACGGCGTTTCCCACATTGTCTCCGTAGAATTGCCATGACAGATCAAATGAGCGAGAGTAGAAGTATGGAAGGTAATCATACTCATCAATTGTCTTTCCTTCTTCACTAGCCATGATAGCCTGCAAAAATGACAGCAGAAGAAGATGCTATTGATACTTGTTCAAATGGTGATTGTTAAGATGATTACAGTAAGTTAAAAAAAGAGAATGACACCTTCACAGCTTGCTCGGCTGATTTCCTTGCATGATCAACATGCTCAACCCTCCTCATTTCATTGTACATCTTCATGGGGAAAGTAACAAGATCACCCACAGCATAAACATTTGGAACGCTTGTTCTGAAGAACGCATCAGTCTGCAACAACACATACCAGCTTATGTATTATGGTAAACTGTGTGCATAGCAAGTGCAGACACACATAGAGGACCAAGGATTGGCGTTAAAAGGACAAATATAGTGACATGTAAAATTGTCTGCCTGAGGCAAAAGAATTTATAATAAAAGAGTAATCAATTATCCTTCAATAAGAATGCAAGTTTGATCATAATCTCTGAACACTGAAGGGACTGCGCATCATGCATTGTAATTACTGTGAATAATATGAATAAATTACTTGAGTATCAAAACTCCTGCAAACATCAGATGGGAAATCAAGTTGAGGGCGGCAACTACAGAGTTGAACAAGGGAATAGGTCGAACAAAGGAATAGCTTACCCACCTAGCTATAAAACTCTTGACGAAACAACTATAGTAATAGTTAGCTAATCTTTATATTCTAGAAGGGCTTCAATCAGCTTAAAGCATCAAGCCTTAAGAAGTAATATGAACGGTGAAGAAGGAAAAGTTTTTTGGTACTAGAAAAGTAAAAACCTTTGAGTCATGTCAGAAGAAATTTTAAAGTACAAAATTAAAACTTAAAATTGAAGAAGAGGGAGAGAAACCAACCTTAATTCCACCCTTATCCTCTTCAACTTGGCCTTTAAATAGTGTTGTAAGCGGTCTTGCACCAACACCAACAACAACTATGTCAGCCTCCAATGATCT
>JAJIYU010003196.1:0-27523 GCA_030144865.1 Tinospora cordifolia | reverse complement strand
ATGCCATAGTGGTGACCACTGGCGATCAGATTCAGGTGTGTTTTCTCCTCATGCTTCCCAATAGTCTTTTTTTAAGTCTTTAGCTTCACCCCTGCCCCTCTAGTTCGTGTAGTTTTTCATTAGCTGTGTTGATTAATGATTAGTGTGGATTTTTAGAAGTGGAAAGGAGATTGATAATTAATCCCACCATTAAATCTATTAAAAATAAAATTGTTACAAAACATGAAGAGGAAAGGAACACACGCACCCAAATTGTTACCACTTCGGTTTCGTTTATTAAACTGGGCTTGTGATTCTAACAGGCATGGAGTGAGGGGCAGTACAAGAATGTAATTGGCAGGCCAATTTTCAAGAGGGAAGACCAGGATCCTTTATCAATGTCTTTCCTGTATTCACCTTCCATAGGAAGGCAGAGCTGCATGGTGAACAAAGAGAAGTCTATTTCTTTAAGACAACAATTCATCTTGGCTCTGCTTCTGACGCTTATATATCATATTTCAGTTTTCATTTATATGAAATTCTAATTAATTCTGTTAATTATCTTTCTACCAATTAAGATCAAAATGGGAATTACGAAATTCCGGACTTCCAAAAATCTAGAATAATCTTATGTCATTCATCTTCCAATGATTTCGTATTTCAAGAGATCTGTAAAGAAAGCAAGTGTGCATTTGTTTATAAATAGTCTGAATATAGCGTAACCACATAATCTAGTCTTTACATGCTTCGTTTTAGTTGTATATTTATTTGTGTTAAGTGTTTCTTTTAAGTTGGGGTCTGATAGAATATAGATAAATTTTAAACACTAGATGCCGATTATGTATCAAATGCATGGTTAGAAAAAATAAAAAAAAATTAAAATGGATAAAATTGAGGTAAGCAACCAAACAAGGTGTTTAGTCAAGAATTGATGCATGTCAAACCTTTCCTTACCTATCAACCACTGCGTTTGAAACTTCAGCTCTAGTAATGATCTGTCAGCCATAGACAAAAAGAGAAAAATCAACTGGATGCAATAGCAATTCAATAAAATCATGGAATTAGCACACGAAACATTTGTTATATATGTTTATCTCATTTTGCGAGTGTCCATATGGCTTCGAATAAAACCAACAATGCACCTTTCACATCCAATAAGGCGCAAAATAACGTAGCTTTAAATCTGAGGCAACACCTTAAGATGCAGTGCACAGCTCTCTGGTTATTAGAAAGATAAGAGACCCAATCAGAGGAAGAGACAAGAAAAAGTAACGGGTCCAACAATTTTATAACAAGAGAACAACGAAAGCATTCCATGTTACCACCACGTGTACCGCCAAAGATAGCAACCATACTACACGCAAGCCCAATGAATGGGCAGGCTAGCTGACAAGCAGAAGCGTTGGTGAAGGGGAAAAAACACAAAAAAAAAAAAAAAAAAAAAAAAAACCCTTCATACTGGGTTCTTGACTAAGATTGCCTATATTCATCCTGAAAACAGGGCAACTTATCTCAAATAAGGGGATCATCTCTTGCTAAATGCTCTTGCGCATGTAAGAAACTGCAAGCAAACGACAGCACTACCCAACCAGCAAATCATTGAAAAGCAAGAACATCACATGGTACCAGACACTCCGTACAAAAGATGCTAAAACATAACTACGAGAAGCATGAACGAGGTGGGTGACATTCACTCAGCCATCAGTTCCAAGACCGCATCATTTCACAAAGGTGTTAGCTAGAGCACAGGTAATGATATGAATGTATTAATTTAACAACATATGAACTAACTTCCAATAACATTATAACATAACACCTTCAATGTTTGTAAGAGCTTGTATGATGTCATGATACATATTTGAAGCTTTCATCTATTATTCAAGACTATACAAGCTTAGCAACAGTAAAGAAAGCACCCCTTTGAAATTGGTGTGACAAAAAAGGAGAAGGGCAAAGAAAAGATTTCCATGCATCAAAATTTCTTTAGCTCACTTGGTTTGAAATGAGACCTTCAATTTTGCAAAACCAAGGCAACAGCATTTCAAAAGGAACATAGGATTTTCCTCATGAAACTGTTCGACCATAGCAAATAGAAGCAATGTAAAGATTTTTCGCCCATTTCTCCTGCAACACACATCAACAAAGTAATTTACTGTCCAATAAATAATGCAGAAGCAGAAGCAAACAAAACAGTGTTACAAAGGAAAAACCTTAACATGTGTGCTTGGAAATGAAGAAGTTCGGAGCGTCTCCTGTGTTTCATCCGCTGGCTTTCTTCTGGGTATACTAAGAACAAAAGCAGCCTGGTCCCATGTTGCTGCAGTAGAGGTAATGCGAAAGCCATTATCCCACCTCCTGTGAATGCCTTCACTAGGGTACAAAAAGTCAAGCTCAACAACCTGAAAACAGATATATAAAAGAAAACTATCATTTTCAATGATCTCATACAAGCACGAGGCCTTAAAACTGGTCACAACTTAGAAGGAAAAAAAAAAAAAAAGGAAAATGAAAAGCAAAAGTATGGAAAACATTGAAACCTGATTTGAAAATCCAGCACCACGGGACATAACAATTCCCCATCTATTTCCGGCAGTGGCCATGGATGTAACATAGAATCCCTCCCTCCACTTTTTGTTTATCCACTTAAATGGAAATGAATCACTAACTTTGTAGGACTGCTGTGCATATGGTGAACCTGCTATTAATAAAGTATCAAAAAATAAAATAAAATAAAGAGTTAGAGATCGTGAGAAAAAAAATGTCAAAATCCATATAGATAAAAAGGATGGAGATGAACCTTTGGACATAACTACCAAAGAGCTCCCACTATTAGCCCCAGCAATGGCACTGATATAATAGTTCTTCTCCCACTGCTCCATTATCCACTCCTTGAATCAGAATACAAAAAGAGTTAAATGTGTTATTTTGAGTAATATCAATAAAAATACTGCCACAGATGATTTAACAGACATAAGAGTACCCTTCTTTTTGACAGAACTCACCTTGTTAAGAAACTGGTTTGATAGTTGGTACACTTGAGAAGTGAAGCCAGTGCCAGCATCCATAATGACAGCCCACAGGTTTGAACATGAAGCCACACTACTAATAAATAGCCCATCTTCATTTCCTTTCTCAATGTGCTGAGCAAGCCTCACATCAGCTACATTGTAGTGATACCTGAATTTAGACATGGGCAACATAAACTTTTTGTCTTCAATGGACATAACCAGTGTTCCAATTTAGGAATGTACCTTTGCTTCATAGGTCGACGAGCATTGTACACACTAATCCACTGTGTTGCGGGCATTCCCATCCTAACTTTTTTCTTTGGTTGTTCATCATCCTCCTCTTCCATGGTCAACCGACCTCTTTTATGACCAACTTGGTATATTAGCTTTTACAGAAAACAATTGAGAATTACGACTTTTGAAGATGCCTCTGAAGAAATAAGAGAAATATTTGAATAAAAAACCAAGTATACCTTCTGCGCTCCATCTGTATTAATTGGCCTAATATCAGGATTTGGACCTACAATCCCATCAAAGAGGGAAATGTATCTTGCATAGTTAGGTTCTTCATCAAATTTCAAGTTCACCACATACTCAAGAAATTGTCTAAATGGCAGAGGACAAAAGCAACAAAGTGTCTCTGGAGAAGTTGCCATCTTCTTCTTACAAACGAGGAAGCCTTTATTATCTCCCTGTGGCAGAAGGAAGTAAATGTGTGAAAACAAAATAAAGATAAGGCATGGCATGAACAAAAAAAGAGTCGATTTTTTAAGGATTTACCTGAAATCCTTGCCAAGGCAGACGACCACGTAGAAGAAAAATGAGTGTGTAAGCAAGTGACTCTAAGTCATCTCTCCTGCTTCCAGTTCTTCCTAGGTGAGCATGCACACTAGCATATCGCATGGTTCCTCTGTATAATATCAGAATGTTTAAGAATGAAAAAAATGAAAAATAATTAAACAGTTCAATCAAACTTGAAATGCACGTAAAATTAATGAAGCAAAGAATGATGCTCAACGCAACATCAATGATAACAAAGAGCAAGTACCTGAAAACATCAGGCCGTTGGTCATAATCAACATGCTGAGCAGTAGAACTATCTCGCCACCTAGAAGCTGATACCCAAGAGATATAAACACAAAAAATACTATAATGTCTAGTGGATAATGCCACATCAAGTGTAATTACCTAAGCCAAGATCCACTAAGAAGAGCTTTTTCTCTTCAGGGGTCCCTAATGGTCCAAGCAAAAAGTTCTCTGGCTTTACATCTCCATGGACATACCTGCCACAAATTGTCAAAGTCATGATGGTTACTTAAGAAAAAAAAAAATTGTTAATTAAAAAAGAACCAAATAAACTAAAAAACAGCTACACAAGGTTATAACAAAAAAAAAAAAAAAGGAGTTTAACCAAGTGTAAAGAACAAATAAGACTTACCCCTTTGAATGCATCTTCTCCAATATAGAGATTGCTTCAATAGCAATACATGCAACCATTTCAATGGACATCCTGTCAAAAAAACAAAAATCAAGAAATTAAATATAAGTTTCAAATAATCATTAAAGCAACCAATAACCATGCAGTAAATGATACTCCATTGTCAATTTGAGACACAAACTCACGTATGAGAGTTGTTATTCCAGACATCCCACAAGCTTGGACCCAACATATCCATAACCTATTAGCATTGAGAAGTTTTATCTCAAAACACAGAAGTAAGCGGAAAAAAAAAAAACAAAAAAAAAGTAACAAGAAGTTATGCAAACACGAGGGAACGAGAGTATAGTTATGCAAACATGAGCAAATGAGAATATACCATTATGTAAAAGTCCCCTTGCCGGCCCTTGTAATGCACTTGAGGCACTCCATGGCTGCCACCAAGTATGCTGCGCAAGTGATAGGTAAAAAACATAGTCAAGAATTTCACAAGAACCAGATAAAGACCATAGAATATCTTAAAGGTATTATTATGCAACTATGTAGAAAAATACGCACTTATAAACTTGCCACTCATAAGGAGGTCCATAGCTACATCCCTTGCTATTTCTATGCTCAAATTTCAAGGCAACCTGAGAAAAATGTAAGACAATGCCATAAAGTGAGATGCATATATCTACATTATAAACAACACAACCATTAGGATACAATATTGCACCTCTATAGCCCCTTGTCCAGTTCTATCATTACTACTAGCACCTGAAACCCTACGACCAACATAGACTTGTCCAAATCCTCCTTTTCCTAGCTTTCGCTCAATTCTGTACATTGGGGAACCACCAACTTGTACCTGCCACATGGGAACATACAAATGAAATCTCATGAGAGGCTATCTAGTTCTTTTAACCATGGACAGGCTAGTCTCCAAATGTCTAAAATCAGTTGAAGCCAAGTTTTTAAGTCAAGTACAGAAATAATGCTCACAAGTCCTGCAAAGCTAGCAAAAATTGCATTACATAATTTTGTTAGCTAACCATAAGTAACTCGAGCACATCCTACATCAGTCAAAACAATGATAGTATGTAACAAAAGACATTTAAAGTCATCACGCCTTTAAAGTATCACCTAGGTATATATAGATGTGCTGCATACCTCTAAACTAAACCATTTTCTGGCCTTCCATAACCAATTATTATATCTCTGCTCCTGATTAAGATTTCATCAACCCTTTATATCCCAATTGAAGCTTTCAATTAAATATTGATTTTTGTCTTGTTTCCAATCAATATAGCCTTGATTTTGGCATCTCATTTTCCATTTTAGACAACATTAAATACAGTAATCATCCTTGTGACAGTGACATTGATTTGTAGTTAGTCAGAAAGGGAGAAGAAAAAGGAAAGTAACACAAGACAAAAACTCACAATACTAGAGGAATTCACCATATAATAAAAATAATCAATGCCTACATTAAATACTACAAATAAGTTCAAATGGTAATGTCAACTTTCTTCATTGATACAAAGAGCAATGGGTTTTGAGAATCTTGCAATTGTCTGTCTAGTTTTCTTTTGAATCACTCAGCAGCATATTCATACCACAAATACAACAAAGTAGAATTCCCAGGGAATATTTCAAAGGCCCTCATGAACTATAATTTCATTTGACAAATTCTTGATATCTTCTAAAATATTACCAATCGTTTCAATTTGTAACCATGTAGTATACTTGAAAAGGATGAGCAAGCCCTTCTTATGACTAAAAGTAAAATATCTTTAAAAAATAATTTTCATATTTCTTCCTCAAATTTATCAAATATAACAAAGATGATTTGTTACTATAAAAGTAAACAAGAGTTACTAATTCCTTAAAACACTGGAAGATTTCCCTTTCTCCTTATTAGGTAGTCATCTTGTACCTGTGTACATTTGCAGTAAATAAATCACTAAAATGTAGTGTGAGACTTAACTATCCCAAAACGGTGAAAGAGAGCGAAGGACAACAATTTCTTATGGCTTATAAAAGTGACTAAGGTAACAAATCCTCAAGACTAATGCCTCCAACAATGATTGATCCACCGAAGATTGATGTCAGGCACAAGTAATGACGCCGCATTGAATAAGTTGTTTCTCAATAAGAACCCATGACCTAATCTTAGACGTATCGAGGGTTTTACAAACTTACCTTCACACCACTTCAAAATTTTTCTGAACAACATTTCATGAGCTGACCAATCTTATCCTATAATACCAAAGTGCAGAAATATGATCCACATGCATCTGAAATTCATGAAACCAATACAATACCTTGAACTTCTAATTTACAATTTTATTGCTTTGTAAAGACATATCAATACAAAACCAGCACAATTATTTAGGCTTGCCAAGAAAACTGTGTGAATTATCAAACACAATTTGAATTTTCTACAGAAACATAAACAACAACATAAAAGATCAAAATTAATTAATAAATAAATCTCCACAATAGTATAGATTTCAAAAACACCTTAAGTTGATGATAGAATGAGATTTGCTTGGGAGCTACGATAGAATTTTATTCAATATGACACTAGAACTAGCCAGGTTTATTAACACGGAAAGACAGATGTAGTTCCTTAGCAACGAGTTAATAGAACATATTGGCAAAGAAAAAGTAAACTTAACTTATAGAGATGTGCAAAAATGAACTAAACCAATCAAACCGCCCAAACCAAACCAAACTCGTTTCATTCAGTTTGAGAGGCTTGATTGGTTTGGATCAATTTATAAGTATAGATAGTTGCAAACGGACCTACCAGGTTCTGGTTCATTTTTTACTTTTTACTAAATAAAAACAAAAGATGAGTAGCATCATTTTTTTCTTGTGTGTTCATGCAACTACCTCCTCTCCCACCCAAAGATAAAACCAATCTTTTTTGCTTATTAAGAAAAGCTTATAGTTGAGCAACAAATACCTAACAATAACTAGTTTGGAACTTGTCGTTCTTTTCAGAGAGAATTTCTGAAAATAAATAAATAATCAAACTTTCTTTATGATTATGAGTCTTTAATTTCAATGTAATTGTGTTCACTGCTTGACATATTTTAACTTTTTAAGTATCTGGATTATTTAAATACACAAGCATGCATTATACCATACACATGGCCACTTCTATTGCATAAATACGGATCAAAATTGAATGTTTCAATTGGACTGAAATCTACAACAATCAAACTGGCTTGAATTGGAACCAAATCTACAAAAGTCAAATTGATTTTGATTGGATTTTATCTCTAATTAAGTTTCGAACTAATATTATTTTTGAAATTCCAATCAGATCAGATAGTATTAAGTATGTAATATTTTTTAATTAATTGCAACCCATAGCATTACCCCAAGAAAATAGCTCAACACGGTGTTTGACTTTTTTTCCAATTAACCTAGTCAATTGGATGATGTTTATATCAAATTATCAATAGTCACTTGTATATAATAGGAATGCACTCAACATTAATACCAATCTCCTAAAGCCCATAGAAACAAGGATTATATCCTTGTTTGCTAAGGTGTCAAACTCAATTTTCCTACAAGTCCGTCATAAAAATGCTTCAATCCAACAAAAGAATACGTCAATCAAGTTGATAGCTAATGTAAAGACAAGTTGATATCAAAATAGACTAAATGAAGGAAGGAGGCAACACGAACAGCCAACATGGCAACATATGTGAAGTATGATTGGAAGGGAGAATAGGAAGTCTGAATGCAATGGTTGAGGTTTCTCTACTGTAGCTTGGAAGTCAAAAGTTTGAGGAGACAGCCTTCTCATACTGGAGGTATTGTTACACAAGTCATCTTAATTGAAACCACCAATGGAAAAAACTCACGCAAGGGCTACATTGTTTTTGCATAGAATCAACAAGAGAGCGGCCATAAAGTAGTAGACATCAAAGTCACTGAAGATTTAATAACGATTAGATAATCATGGCATTATTCAATTCACTTATTATTCAGATTTGTTTCCTTAACTATGTGATTTATTACACCCATCCCCTTAATGGAAAAAAATACATAAAGGAACTCTAGGCTACACATCGAGCATGCCCTTTTATCCAATAAGTAGTACTTAAATAACATACACGATAATCAAAATCCTAATTCAGAATCAAATAAATTTGAGACTCGATGAATTAAATCAAGAATTTGATCGGTGAATCATATATTCATGTATGCTATCCATAGAGTTACAAAGACATGAGAGCTCTTTTAGCAAATAAATAGTTTGGGTCAATTCACTGCTATCAATTACTGATTTGATCCAATGCACTACCAATTCGAACCAATTCGCTTGTGATTAATAGATATAGTTATTGAAAAATTTTATTCACACTTCTAACTATAATGCAAACATAAAGCAAGCAATAAAGCCACCTTCAAATATGATGTTATTTTTAGGCTGCATTGTCATTATTGATTTCTTAAGAAAATTAGAAAACTATGTGAAAGTTAAGTAAGAATTTTCAAAGAATCAATGCCCTAGTACCATTATAGTCAAAAATAGCAATTTGAATTGGTGAACCACACAATTGATGATAATAATTTACTCAAGTCATGTTCCTAAATCACTACATTTCTGAATCACAAGTAAAGAATTTGAAGTAAATTAATTTGATTGGCGAATCATACATTAATGATTTGATCCAAAACTAATTAATTGAAATCAGGTTCCTAAATCATTAAAATTGTAAAATGAAAGTAAACATTTCAGATAAATCATGGGTCAATCGAAATCAAGTTGAATTAGTAATAAATCAAATCAATCATCCAAATTGCTTGTTGAATCAATCCAAAGAGTACCATACATTCAAATTGAAAATTTTGAATTACGTGATTTACTACTCCAGCCACTCATTGGAATAAAAAAATTAATGAAATAAAATAGTATAATACATCCTTCTTTTTTCAATAAGCCGATTTAATAACATAATAGAACATAGAAAACTTCTACAAAGTTTCATTATCAATTGTCTCGGCAATTTAATTGAATTATAATAGGAAACAAATGGAAGGAGAGAAGATATGTAATGAAAACATCTACAACATATTTGGAAAACGCATATTCATCTAGATCATTTAGTAAGAGTGGTCCATATTAATATAGGAAATAAAGGAACTTCTAAATTATATCTAATTGGAGATCTGGGTTCATCTAGATCATTCATGTATTCTTGATACATTAGAATTGTATAAGCAGAATGCACTGAATTGCATGCTGCACAATAAGTGGTTCTTTAGAGAGTCAAAGAGCAAGTTACGAAGGATACAACAATCATAATGTCATGAAATCAAATGTCTTTGTAGTTGCCCATGCTACTTAATTGATTTACTATTTAAGCAACACTGTGGATAAAGTAAAATACTTAACTGCTTAAAGTTAACCAATGTAACGTGTTTCTTTTTTTTTTTTTTTTCTTTTTTAGTGAGCAGATATTTTGTTTCAATATCAACGAGAAGTTTACTACATGTTCAAAAATACACACTAATTTTCTAAATCAGCCACAAGAAATGTTAATTTGACCAACTTGCAGCCCATTAAAAATTTCTCATAGAGGAGTGTTCTTTTCTGTTTGCAAAGTAAAATATCATCTTTATAGTGACCAGCCATTTTCTCTGACAAATTTCTGAAGCTTATAAGTTTTAGTCAATCAATCATTTTGCCAAAAATGGTCCCTCAAATCACTTATATGGAAAACAATCAATTTTCCATTTTCTTGGATTCATTGTGTGGGAAAACTTTTGTCATTGCCTGAAGTTCGCATCAACAAAATTAGCTAGGATTTTGGACGTGGAGGTGAATGCTTCAACACTTCATATCTCTGATGGATAACTTTTCTGATTGGTGCTTCATAGAGACCAGTCATTCTCAATTGCATCTGTTGCATATTCTTACCCTGCTAATTTGCAGTCATCTAAACTATGACAAATAAAAGTTCTAGGACTTAAGAAATACACTAACACATACACACAACACCTTTAAATGGAAAAACCAGTTTCTCTCTCTCATAAAGTTTTACATATAAAAAAAATGCTGACACAGTTAGCCATCAAGCTTTTAGTCAATGATCCCTAGATTAAGATGACATCTAATATAAGAATACACAAAATAATACCAAACCAAATTCATGAAAGTTAAAATCATGACATGGATATATATAGTCATTCACAAGTTAATTTACGTGGTATAATTCCATATTTTGAAATAGCATGTGATAAAGTGTGAAAGAATAAAGAATCTTGTCATAAGATCTCTACAAAAGAAAACCTTCACTAACTATGCTTATTTATGGGTTAGAAAGAGATTTCATCACTAACATTTCTATCAAGCAATCTGAAACCTCTTTTCATTTTCACATTTTAAAGTGGAAGCGGCTCATTAACATTTCCATGTGCTCCCTCAAATTCTTAAAACCCCAACATGATGATACTTCATCTTTGTAATCACTGAAGTTATCTCTTTCAAATGAACACATAAACATGGATCATTCAATCAACTCCCATGGAATTATTTTGCTTTGAAAAAAATCCAAAATTAAACCGACTTTTAGATTTCTTAATCTATTTACTTTTTTTTCTTATTCAGTAGGAGTTTCAATTGACTGTCTGCTGAATAAAGGCATTGATGCAAAATACTTCAGATACATCAGCATCTCCACATTTATGATAATAACAAGAGAAGAACAAGTTAAGAAATTAGATGGAAGAAACAAACATAAAAATATGTGAACATTACCATAAAGCATATAAAGCGAAGTAAAAAAAAAGGCCAAAAATTTTATACATCCAATAAGTAGTCAATCCAAAAACATGAAAACCTATATGGAAGCCAACAAAAACCAGGACAAACTAACAATCACTGAAATTACTCATACAATCACATCAACAAACAAATTAGTTGTAATAATCTGAACACTTTTCCATAATGCAGAACAATTCCATGCACCAAACCTGTTCAGAAATTTAAAAAGTCATTTTCCAAGTTTTCTCTTTTTGAATTGTATTCTTGTTTTCAGATCCTGAACCAAACACAGCCTAAAGAAACACGAAAAATAGAGAGTCATTAACACTTTAACATAACAAAACATCAATAAAAACAAACCTTCTCGGGAATAGGCGGTAAGGTGCTTTCATCTTCCGCTCCAGGAACCTTCTCACCACCACTTCTGCCACCACTATCTACTCCATCCATCTTCTTCACCAATTCGATCGGTGCTAGACCTCCGACAATATTACCGTTTTCTCCGATGAACAGCTGATGTTGCGGCGGCAGAGGTTGCAGTTGCAGTTGCGGTTGCGGTTGCGGTTGCGCTTCCGGCTGCGGCTGTTTTCCTCGTGCTCCTCTTCTCGGTCGACCTCTCCCAATCGCACGCACTCCTTCGATCGGATTCGCTTCCGCACCTGGTGCTTCTTCTGTTGCTCCGGTCCGGCCCCGACGAACTCTGCTACGCAGAACTGGCATCGTTCATCTACACAACATCATGGATTGAAAAACCCTAGGTTTTTTGTTTAATCGTTTTCTTCTTCTTTTAACGGTTCTCTGATCCTGCAAGAATAGAAGTATGAAAATACGAAAAAAAAATGGTACAACTCAAATGCATCCAAAACGAACCGAACAAATTGAAAAAGTTAATCGACTTTTCACCTAAAATCGCGATCGGACGAACCAAAGAACGGAACCTGAATCGGAAACGAACGGATTGTGAGGAAGAAACTATCAGATTTTTGAAGATTTGAATTTTGGGGATCTATGGGCGCAAAAGATTATCGAGAAGGAAAGAAACGCTCGAGCCCAGAGCGAGAAAAAGAGAGAGAGAGAGAGAGAGAAAGAAAGAAAGAAGAGACTGTGAGGCGAACTTGTTCGAGAGGTTCTCCTCTTTTGTATTAAAGAAACCAACAGCATCTTCACCGTCGGTTCCTCACAATCAAAACCCATTCAACGGTTGCTTTTTCCTCCAAGGAGTTGATGAAATATTAGTCTGCTTACGTGTAACAATCGAAGCGGTCACTCGCTCCAACGGTCCAAGATCTTGGCGCGCACATAGGTTTTATCTGATTTTGTTACTTTATTTTGTTTGCGACTTGCGAAAGTGGGTGTAGGATTAATTTGGGAATTCGCAAAAAACATGAGGCCGAAAATATGTGGAAATAAAGGAAGCGAGAGGGAAGGTGCCAGGTAAGATGACGAAAATGACCCGGGCTCGACAAATAATGGCCATAGAGTGCTGTAACTAACGGCTGTAACGTATAGACGCTCGGGCTGACAACAAAGCGCGGGTGTCGAGTGAGCATAATAGTTTTGCTGGGTCACTTAACAGCTCCTGCAACGTATTCGGTACAGTAACGTTTGGACACGTGGAAATAAAATAGCTGCAGTTGTCGTCCAGAGATACCAAGCTAATCCGGTAGGTAATTGGCATTCAATCTGAAGATTGTCCCCATGCTTGGCATAAAATCTGATAAAGATTCATGATCTAAAGAACGTTAATGAAAATGGATTTGACGAAATTTTCCTTTATTTAGTTCTCATACCATCTAAATGAGAATCATTGATTGCAATCAACAACTAATAGTTGGGTTAATGTCTAATGTTGGTTTTTCTGTGATGATAAAGAAAAAAGAACTAAATATATCACATTATTTAATGTACCTATTACATGTAAAAATATTTTTTTCTTAAAATATTTTTATGTTTTTTTTCCTAATTTCCTCATAATTTATTTTGACTTTATCTAATTCTTTGTTTTCTTGTTAGATCTATGGTACCATAAACAATACATTCTTCCCTTCATTTAACAAAATCCTAAAATCTTCAATATTCATCTAACTCTTTGTCATTCTGTTATTTTCATTCTCTTCTTTCCATTTTCATTTTATACTTTTACTAAAAGTAGATGTAACAATTTTTGTAGTCGTTTCATAAACGGGTTATGTCACATATATTATAAACAAGTCGTATCATAAATAAATTGTATTATAACCATATTTATAATTATATATCTATATAAGTAACTTATTTAACATTTTACAATCAATTTTTATAAAAATATTAATAAAAATATAATATTAAAATTGAATTAAATTTTTTAAATTATATTTAAAAATTATATTATCAACAAATTAATAAATACATTAATTTTGAATTAAGTTATTTATAATTTATTTTTTAACTTATCCATAATTATATCAAAAGTGTCATTTTAGATTTATCAAGTTAACTTATTTATAATTTGCATTTAGTCATGTTTAATCATATTTGATCCATTTTGACCTGAACCTATTTATGTTAAATTCAAGTTTGTTAATTTCATATCAGGTTATCTTGTCGTATTATAAAATATTGCCCCTAACTAACTGTCTACATCAAGTTTCTTAAACTTTAATCAAAATCTAAACATTCAATCTAAAAGCATAATAGCAAATAATTTAGGTTAACATTGGTTTATTTGACTTTAAAATAATAGTGTTTTTTTAAACCTCATTTAATTTAACGTAAGAGGTTCAATCGTTCCTCACCTCACTGAGCAACTCCACTTGATTCGATAGAACAAGGCTGAGCCTTATAAAGGGGTTTGGTCCTCTTCCGCCAAGTTAAACTAGGTCATAATTAAGGTTTGGTCGAAATTTTTTAGTTTTCTATTTTTTGACCTGTTCTTATTGTTGTTTTCAATATATTTGTGTGTCTATGTAGCATTAACCATTATATGATAGCTTATTTGTGAAAAATGACACATTGGCCTTCAAGTGCAACTATTTATAGTTTAATCAGACTTATGTAGCTTTAAATTGATGATAAATCTATGCATCATATCAATATCTCAAAAAATAATAATCAAAGACAGGACCGAGTTCAATCTAGTCAATTTAACTTAACTTAGTTGCCAAATGAAGTCTACGAGAACTTCCATTTTTTCTAATTTTTTTTTTCAATTGTGTACACCTATCTATGACTGAACCTCCTTTTTTTGACAAAGTGTTGGGAAAGGGGAGGATAATGGGAACAGGAAGTTCAGACCCAACAAGGACCCACAGACCTTATCTATGCTAGACCCAATTCAATGAGCCTCTAACCCAAAAGAGATCTTAACTTTTGGAAGATGCGAACCAAGGATATAAGCCTAAACAGACAAAGACTGGGAGACGATGTGGGACTAAGCGAAGGGAACACACCCACACGCCTACTCACACACACACCCGCAATTGGTTTTTTTTTTTTTTTTGACAAAGTGTTGGGGAAGGGGAAGGTAATGGGAACAGGAAGCTAAGACCCACAGCCCTGCCTATGCTAGACCCAACCAAAGGAGCCTCAAACGCAAAAGAGATCCTAATTTTTGAAAGATGCGAACCAAAGATATAAGCCTAACTAAGTAAGGATTGGGAGGTGATGTGGGACTAAGCAAAGGGAACACACACACACACACACCCGCAATTGGTTTTTTTTTTTTTTTTTTTGACAAACTGTTGGAGAAGGGGAGGATAATGGGAACGAGAAGCTCAGACCCAATAAGGACCCTACCTATGCTAGACCCAACCTAAGGAGCCTCTAACCCAAAAGAGATCCTAACTTTCGGTATGGCTAGTTCATTAGGCAATTTTTGAACAATTGGTGCTACAATTATGGTAATTTGTGAGGCTATATGGGGATGTTGGATTATTTTCTGAGGATTTGTTGGCTGCAGGAAGATGTGGAAGAAAAAAATGTAACACTCAAGAAAATTAAAAAAATTAGATAAATAATAACTAATAAAAAATTACATAATTTCTATAAATAAATAAATAAATAAACAATAGAGGATACTTATTTATTTATAAATTAATGTTGAAAGATCTTGAGTAAAATAAAATTTAAAACCTAAATTCAAGAACTTTAAAAATAAAATAAAACATTTTAATGACAAGAATGACTCAATAGCCTAGTTGGTTAAAGCAATCTACTAAAAAAACATGTTTTTGTCCAAACCTTAACAAGCTATTTTTTATTGAAATATAAAAAAAAGTAGTATTAATATAAAAAATAATTATAAATGTTCAATTATATAAATAAAAAAATAAAATTTAAAGAGCAAATAATATAATAAATTTTGATGAAGCATAGAAATTAATAAAATGTACATTATATTAAGCCAATACATGTGACATTTTTTTACAATGGCTCATGAAATTAAGACACACTAAGGACTTTAGGATTATTAATTTAAACTAGGTGCTAAAAATATATAAAATCAAAATTAGAGTTTCAATTCAAAACCCTACCATAAAGAAGTAAATCCCGTGTCTAACTGGAAAATGGTAATATATTAAAAAAAGGAAAGAAATTTTTCAAACTATGAATTATGGATAAGGCTAAAAATTTATGAAACAACATGATAATCTATTGAACATGGCATAAAGTTAACGAATTTAGGTTTAACATAAACAGTTTTGTATCAAAATGGGTTAAAATGATTAGATACGACTACATTCTGGTCATAAACAAGTTAACCTGATAAATTCGAAAATGACACATTTAATACGATTATGGATAAATTAAAAATAAATTATATATAAGTTAATTTCAAATTAACATATTTTATTAATTTATTGATAATATAATTTATTATTTTTTAAATACTTTTCTAAAAACTTAATTAATTTTAATATGTTTTATATTTTTATTAATATATTTTATAAAAAATAATTTTACATTTTGATCATACAATGTTAAATAGGTTATATGCAGGTACACGATTATGACATGATTAATAAATGCATCGCGTTTGGGTTTACAAATCTGACATGATTAATAAATAGTCGAGTTTGGGTTTGCAATATATAGATCAGAACCGTTTATAACAGACCCATTTATAATAGGAAAAAACACATTTCTATAAAAAATAGGAATATTTGCAAAAATAGCGCTATTTTCATTTATATAAAAAAATTATAAAATTAATGACAAAAACACCGAAAAATAGTTTAAAAACGAATTTTTATAAAAACGAAAAATTTTAGCTTTTTCAAAAAAAGTGGCGCAATCAATGTGTATGCAAAAGTCTATCATTTTTCGTAACTATAATTTTTGGTATAATAGTGGTATAACATAAAAATAATATTTGTATACAACATTATATCACTGTTTAAAAAGTGCAGTGTGAGTATTATTTTCGAATAACATCAGAATAACATGTGTATACCAAAGAATATAGGGCTCAAAACTACAATTTTTGGTATTATATTGGTATAAAATAGGAAAAATTTATGTATACAATGTGATATCAATGTTTAGAATTGTAGTATGGGTATTATTTTTGAATAACATCAGTATAACATGTGTATACAAAATGATATATTCATAAATTGGTTAGTGGTATTCTATAGGTATAACATATGAATAACATATGTATATAATGTAATATTAGCATTATTTTCAAAATAAAGTGTCTGTTAATATAATATTGGTAGAACTTATGAATAATGCATGTATACAAATTCGAATTACATCGATTTAACACATGCGTAAAAATCTATACAACTATTAGGTTGGTTTAATATAGGTATAATGTCGGAATCTATTCATGAACTGATATTGGTATCATATTGGAATAACTTGTGAATAATGTGCATACAAATTCAAATGACATTAGTTTAACGTGTAAAACATCCATATATCTATTCGGTTTGGTATAATGTGTAATAATTAAGAAAATAAATAAAATATATTTAATTTAGTGGGATGAATATGAGAAATAATGTATATACGCATATAAACATGTATATATTGGTTAATAATAAAATTAATTAATTAATAAAAAAAATATTATCTAAAATTTATTAACTAGTAAAAGATTTAATAAATTAAATTTTGGTACACAAAACACAAAATAAAATCAGAAATTTAGTAGAAAAATGATGTAAAGTATGCATATTTAAGTGCCTAAGGAGTGTATGGTGTATGTATTAGAAATTGTATACAAAAAAGGGCTCCAAATACACATAAAATCCAAAAACGGGATTTGCACACTCTCCACGTCATATGAGGATTAGAGGGTAAGAAAGTTGGATAAAAATCAAATATCAGTAAGATAACAACAAAAAATCTAAGGTAAACTCAAATACCTACTCATATCTTATCCATACCAACTTTTCCCTATATTAATGTGGCATCTTCCCTATTTCTTCCGCTAAAAAAAATTGACTCCCCTCCTATTTCCTATCATCTAGTCGACTTCCGTCCTCCATTGCAAGATCTTAGTAGTTCCAAATCTCAATCAAAGAGAAATCGTATCAAAGTAAAGCACACACATCGATTCATAAGGTATTACTTTTACACAACATCTTATTCTCTTTCTTTTTCCCTTCTTTTTATCTTTAGATATTGATTTTGGTATCTTCTCTTCTTGCTGGATGTCACAACCCAATCCTGGGCTCATAGTGCCTCCGCACTTGTGCACAGGGCCTCCGCACCTGCGGTGACTCACAAGGTACTGTCCCCTCCCCTTGGGGTTTTCTCGCCTCCGTAGAGTTTCAAACCCACGACTTGGGGCTTGAGTACATAGATTTTGTGAAATTCGCTACCATTGAGCCGATAAGGAGGTAGAAAGAGAGCAAGAAGAATTTCAACTTTTGTTCTAGGATGAATAAAATGGGTAGGGTAGGAAGGTTTATATAGTCTTCGAGGGCTAGTTTTGTAAAATTTCACTTTCCTAATGTGGCAAACTTCCAATTTTGTTTACTTGGGGCGGCTAGGGTTTGAGATTTGAATTTTAGGGTTTTTTTGTATTTTTTTCAAGATTTTTCGATTTTTTTTTTGTATTTTTTTTCGATTTTTCTTTTATTTTTCTCTTTAAATTTTTATATATACTAGCGCACAGGCACGCACAGGCCCATGAGTGATTTCACACGCGGCCCAGCGCGCTTATGCGCAGTGCATGGGCCTTGGGCCCATGCGCCCATAATTTTTTTTAATTTTTATTATATATATATGTGTGTGTGTGTGTGTGTGTGTGTGTGTGTGTGTCTGTGTGTGTGTGTTTGTGTCTGTGTGTGTGTGTATGTGTGTGTGTGTGTATGTGTGTGTGTGTGTGCAATTTTTTTTAATACTATATATTGCTATTAACTAACCTTACTATACGTTTAGTAATAATATATTAATACATCTATCAATATATATACGTGCCTATATACTTATATATATATATATATATATATATATATATATATGTACCAACTAATATATACCAATCAAATGTCACATATATAGACACCAATAAATATATATTCATGTGTCTATACTAATTAGATCGTATAGGCATACATATGTACAAAATAATTGGGATATTACATTGGACCTCCCCTTGTTCCAGCCATTGAAGAACATTACAAAAGGTTGATAGTACACGTATAAAGCCATAACGATCCATTCTACTAGGTATTACCCTACACTATCTTCACTACCCTCTCTACCTTTTCTTTTCTTCTTTTTTCTACCCCTTGATGTGATCATTCTTTTCATTAGAAATTTTTGAAATATTTTCCTAATTCCATCATCAAAATAGAAACATAAATCAGCTCAAAGAGGAGTCAAAAACTTTTTTTTGAAGCATACATTATCAACGGGACATTTCAGGCAATGGTAGTAAGGTATAATAATCTTATTCCTTTCTTATGGTCACTTTTTGATTTTCAGCAATGAATCTTATGGTTTAGAGGGTTACAAGTCTATGGAAACATGAAAGGTTGAAGGAAATAACATCTACATGGGAAAATGGATCAAATATGCATGTATGTTCATAAAACTAGTAACTATGCATGATGCATGTAGAGATTAATGATATATATGGTAAAGTGATGTTAATAAGTTGTTATTTGATGAAAAACCAACGAGTAGGGTTGCTGGAAAATCAAGAATATAGATGCACAAAATTTTGATTTTCAGGGCATGATGATAAACCATACAAACAAGGCATGTATGCATGGTATAATTAGGGTATTGGCATATTTAAGTGACAATTGAGTGTAATTGCAAATTTGGTGAGAGTTCCATACATTTAGATGTAAAAGTTACATATAATGTTTATATTGGAGTGTTATAAAATAACACACTCATAAGAACTGTATGCATGAAATAATTAAGATACATGATGTTTAAGAGATGATTAAGCATGATCACTAATAGGGTGTTGTGTAATGCATATATGAATCGAAAACCAGTAAGGTAGCTTGTTGAAAATTGATGGTTAAATATGCTTAAGAGGCTAGAAAGGGGTGTAAGACTTTAATATACATCAAATCTTGAGAATATGCGTGTAAGTCATGAAAACGACTATGATTTCATGCACATGATGCATGCTGGTCATGGTTGAATGTTTAATGGCTTTAGAGGGTTTTAAAAATGTTTTAAAAGTAATTAGATAGTAAGTGTTCGTAATTGGAAAAAAGGGTAAGTTAAGTCCAATTATCGAATAAGGGGAACAGTGCACATTGAATGCACTAAAAAGGTGAAAGGTGCATTATTTGTCAAGTTTGTTAAGAAATTAGTAAATTTATGGCTTAAAAAATATTATATGATGTTCAATTACTAAAAATAATTACCTTAAATATTGTAGATTGAGAAGTCACGACATTCGAGTTGACAGTGTACAAGAGTAAGAGTTGAGGAAGTGCATTGACAGGTGACAATGATTACCGTGCTCTTTTGTATTATTTTAGTTTTAAATATAGAATATGATTTTATGATTATTTGATTGGATACCTAAGAGCATGCTTGGGTATGATTATGTCATAATTGTGATTGAATGATTTCATGTTGTATGATATGATGAGCAATATGCCTTATGCGTTGCACAACATGTGTTATAATTGTGTGCGTACTGAACTCATGTCTTCACAATATTTTTTTTGGTTATGTGTGGAAAGTAGAGGACATTGAGCATGCTAGAAACTTGATCTTGTTAAACACTTTAAGATTACTGTAATTAAGAACTAAACCACGTACTGACTTAGTGAGTCATAATTGATCACTGTGAGTGTTCTCAAATTATGAAATTGATATTATATTTGAAATGGAACACTGGGTTAGACCCTAGTTCCCAGACATTGGATAATGGGCATGACCCCTCCTTGTCATTAGCGCTAGGGTGTTCGTTGCTTTAATGAGAACGCTAAGGATGGTCCTTTCGGTCTGAATGTCACTGAAAAACAATTGAATTGCTTGAAACCCCTAATATTTGATAAGTGTTTGCATATTTTATATTTTAACTTTAATAATGCTTGAGATGTATTGTGTATGATCCATTGGGCTCTTTGAGCTCACCCCATCTCTTATTTTTCAGGTACCCAGTAGTTGAGCTGCCAATGATGAGACGAAGTAGAGAAAAGTTAGTGGTAGACCTTATTGATGAGATTGTCTTAGTCATAAGTTTATTATTGTCTTTAGTTAGGTAAGTAGTCAGAGAATCTCCCTTTATTTCATTTATTGAGTTGTTATTTAAAACAAGGCCTTAGGCCAAATGTTAGTTTGATTATTATTGGGTTAAATGGAACAATTCATCCCATGTTTTAGTTATACATCTATTTGTTATTCATTTATTTACTTATATAATTTTGTGGGATGTGACTTGGTGGGACTATGAGATTTATTATTGATGTGTGAAATAAGTAATATCCTGATTCTCGACGATGTCATGTGACAAAATATTAATATGTATGCATATATATCTCTAAGAATGAGATCAACGTAGTAATTATGAGTGTTTCGGGAATCAGGGTGTTACATAATGTTAGTATAATATCAAAATAATATGTGAATACAACATCATACCTATTAATAAAGTAATTTTTTGTTATCATATTAGTATAATTTAAGATAATGATTGTATATAAATTTGTTTAACGTGTGAATAACATCCATATAATTGTTCCTGGTATATCATTTGTATAATATTGGTATAAAGTCTAAATAATAACAACGACAAGATGCAGTTGTAGCATTGACGAAAAAGAAGATGAAGATGCACATGTTTGAATCATCAATAGAGAAGAAGAAGTTGCAAACAACAACAACAATGAATGAGCTTGATCGTGGTGGTTTGAGGGAACCAATCAAAATGACGAACGAGCTATAATCTGGAATCTTTCTCGCCCTAATCTCATCATCTCTCCTCATCCTCTGGTTTCATATGGATGATGCTTCCCTTTTAGAGGTGGTGAATCAAAAACACATCAGAGCTCGTATTCATCTTGGTATTGGGTTTCGTCCACCTCACCACCACCATCTAGCTTGCCTAAACCCTCATCCACCAAAGCCAACATCTCATCTCTCCACAAATTGTAAACCTATTGAAATCAATGTCGACGACATCAGAGCTCATATTCATCCCGGTGTTGGGCTTTAGCCACCGCACCGCCCCATCTAGCTTGCCCAAACCCTCATCCACCGAAGCCACCATCGCATCTCTGTCACCTTCCTCTACCTCAAATCCCCCATGTCTTCCTCAATCAACGATTACATCGTGAATACGTTCACGTACCGTGGCTGCTAGTTCATTGAATCCAATGGCATAATCGTGAATACGTTCTCCGAGCTCAAGCCCTTTGCACAAAGAACCATATGTCTCTACTGCCTATTTTGTTCTTGAGCACAGGCACAACAAGCAGAAATTTCTTATGCATTGAAGAGCAGCTGGTTCTTCTTGAGAGCACGGGCATGGCAGCAATCAACGACAATTGGCGACAATCAGAGGCAATAATAGCGATGGCGAGCTGCAACAACAAGAACAAGCGAGCTGCACTATTCATCTTCTTCTTCGTCACTGTAGCCTCTATGCAAACAATGGTTATAAAATGGTTATTCAATGGATATATAATGGTTATAATAGAAAATAGTTTACAATAGCATTATGTATACTAATGTTAGATAATAGTTATAATAGAAAATAGTTTATAATAAAATTCTGTATATAGAGAATAAAGTTAGTATGTCAAATGTTATGAAAATGTGGCTAAACACATTTCAAAAAAGTGGAAGAAGTTCAAGACCCAAATAGTCGTATAGCTAAAAAAAAATTTTTTTTGAAGTTTTCATTTGTTGATTCTAATTTTGGTAGTCGTGAGCATCAACTTTTTTTTTTTGAAGTTTTCATCTGTTGATTCTAATTCTGGTAGTGGTGAGCATCGATCTGAGATATGTTCTGCAATGGCATTGGATGATTTGAGATTAAGCAATTGTTGCACCAGTGGTAGATCTGTGGTGATAATCTAAGCGAGTGCAGCGGTGGTGGCGACAATGGCGGCAATAACTGTTATCATGCAATGGAGAAGAAGAGAAAGAAGAATGAGAAGTTACAAGAAGCGATGCATTGTATACCAGTTTTATATATTTCGGTATTTTTGATAATAAGTAATGATATATGACATACACATAATTAAGAAAAATGCGCAAATAATTATGTTATTAAGTTAAAATTTCAAACAATTTCTATAATTTCCTCTTTATAATATAATGTTACAAATTGCCACCCCCAATTATGGGACGACCCATTAGAAGAGAAATGAAGGAAAATAAATTGCATTCAATAAGTTTTCAAAGTGAACGAGAAAATAAGGAAACTTCATTATTAAGGAAATCATATGAATTTGAATGTTTTCTAACTTTGACCAAAACTCAGTTGTCCCCCACCCCATCAAGGGTTGAGATTTCATCCATCTCCCCACATCTTGACTGTCGAAACAAAGAGAACAAAAGTAAAGTATAAAAAAAATTGTAGCACCCTAAAAACTTCTATTATTTTTAAGAATAAGAATATATAAAATCATAAATGAGTTCATTGAAGTGCAAAACACATTGAATACCTTAGGAATAAAATGGTAATTTGTCTACCTAAGGGTAAAATAGTCAATTTACGTAGAAAATGAACTATAGAACAACGCCATGTGAAATAATGAATGGTTTTAAATACAAAAAATTATTTGGACGAATGGGGGGTAAAACGATAATTTTAACACCAAAGGGCAAAACGATCATTTTATCTAAGGCCAGACGCCTACGTCATTATAATAGTAATGTGAGTATAATTTATATAAAATGGAAGAAAATAAAATTTCTTGAGAACATTGTAAAACTTGATAAGAATTAAACTAGCAAAATTTATGTGAATTAAAAGATATACATATATAGACATTTAGGACATAGTACCAATTTAGTTGTAAAATATTAAAAAATAAGTACACAAAAACTTATGGATATTTGTCATACAAATAACCACTTAAATGAACACTCAAATGATAAGAAAAATTATTAAAATAAAATAATTTAAATCAAGGGCTAAAATAAGAGCATATGATAAGTAATGAGCCTCGTAACTGAAATAACTGAAGACTAACATGTGTGCACTGTGTAGGCCTAGGATTTGATTAAAAAGCAATCATGGGAACACTATATACTCTATGAATGACTCCCAATTGCTGAAATTCAAATTCAAAATTTAAAGCAAATTAGAAACTAAATTAAATCAAGATACTTACCTTATCACACACTTTCCTAAAGTCTCATTCTTTCACCCCACTATCCCAAACAACAAAATCTCTTAATGCTGAGACCCCTTTTTGAGACCACTTTTGGGCGGCCTGACTGGCATAAAAATCAATAGCATCTACTCCTCAGTCAAACTCACCGACTACTGTTAAGCTTCGCCATCAAATCAATTATAATATTCAGAGTGCAACAATAAAAAAAGTAAGTGAAATAATGATTTAAAATAGTCCAGTTCAACTTTACATTCTTCAAGACTTGTACATAATGATTTAAAATACTAAAAATAACAAAACAACAAAACAACCTACCGTGGACTATACTGGAAAAGATCACGTGATCAACATGCATTTCCCCTTATCAACACTGGACAAACCTGAAATATTAAGAGTAGCTAAAAGATATATCTACTTAAGTCTAGCATTCTACATGTAATGTATCAAGCAAAATCGCAATCATTATAAAAATGCAACAACGAATAGCACGCACAATCCTCAGCATTTAAAAATGCAACAACCTAATATGCCATGAATTGTGCCATGTTTCAAGGGTCCAGTATCTAAATTTGACACCCTTCTTTGACTTTAAGGATCCTTTGGTCATACTATCGTTTCGGATGGACATGACCATCGTCTAAGCCATACTGTGATATTAGCGGCAATTGTGGCCCACCGATCAAGCCATACTATCGTATCTCGATGATCGTGGCCTATTGATGAGGTGGTACATTTGCCACCCATGAGCCAATAGAGTATGCCATACACCACTCTAAATATATATCCATAGAGTATACCCATGTACCACTCTTATCTTAGGACTATCACGGTCCAATGTCTGTACCTCAGAACCTCTCATCATTAAGTCAGGTCAACACATATGAAGATTCGTTGATCAATCCTACCTTAGAGCTATCACAATCTAATGTGCACACCTTAGAACCTCTCATCCTTAGGTTAAGTCGGCTCATCTGAAGATCTGTCAACCAACTCTATCTCAGAGTTATCACGATCCAATATCCACACCTCAAAACCTTTTATCCTGAGGCCAGGTCGGCACATCTAAAGATCTGTCCTCTTATCTCCATGTAATATGCATTGCATGTAGTACACAATTATGCAATAACAATAAGTAGAATAAAGTAAATACATCAAGTTACTACTCACAAATACCAAAACCTTACATTGTTAACACATGTCTCACTTTTGGTATATACTAAGTAACCTCTTCTTAATCTTGTTGTATCGTACATTAAATAAGAAAAATTAATTATTTTCTATGTTATTCATTTATTTCATGTGAAGTAATTGATAATGTTATACAATATTATATATATATATATATATATATATATATATATATAACATTATCTATTGTAACCTTATACATATATTATTAATCTATTAATTTTCCTTAAATTGCATAAATATAAATATAATATATCAATTGATCTCCAAAAATCATAATTTTGGTGTCATTGAGTCCAGAATTTCATTCTTGACAATTTAGTACCTGTCAATTAAAATTTTATTACTAATATATATACCCCATATGTGTTGGGTTCCTATTATCATGTAAATTTTAAGGGCCTACATGAGTATAAAATATTTTATATATTTGTGTTATACTCGTTGTTATAAACATAATCATATATATATATATATATATATATATATATATATTGTATAGTTGTACTCTAAGTGAAAAAAATACAACATAATTTTGGGTCGCGTAATAGACTTATCACTTTTATGGAAAACTACACTAGTAAAAATAGAATTCACAACTTTTATAGATATTTTGAATTGAAAAGAAGTAAAAATAATATACCCAAAGTAATAGATCTTCAAAGAAGAACAACCTTTTCTTCTCGCTTTTCTTTCTTTATCTTTTTCTTTCTCTCCTTTGTTCCATTTCCTCTCTTGTTCCTTTCTTCTCTCTTTTTTTTTCTTTCCCCGTTTGTTTTGTTTCTCTCTTTCCCGGATGGAGTGAATGAGGGCATGAAATGAAAAGTGGAGAAGGAGGCTATTTATAGTTTTTTGGTTTGAGGTGGGTCCCACCACATGAGTTAATGCTTTGACTTTTCTTTCATCTTTATCTCTACACCTCATCACTATTACCTCTTATTTTTTCAAACAAAACTAGCATCTTTGCTTATTATATATCATTATATGTATATGTATCTATTTATATACATATATACATACATATGTGTGTGTGTGTGGAAATTATTTCATTTCATTCAATCATTTCATTTTTTTCCTAAATAAGCTCCCCATCACCCATCATATTCATTTATTATTATTATTATAATTTATTTTTTAATATACTCATTAATTTATACAATTGCTGTAAAATCATGTATTTTAATTTATAATTTATTAATTCGTACATGAAATTACATGTCAAACTCGTCTACTTAATGTCAAAAAATACGGGTTGTCACAGTTTCCTCTCGTTTGAACAAATTTCGTTCTCAAAATTTATTAGGACAAAAAGATATCAAGGAGCAACTCATATAACCTCAGGGAAGTGACTCGCCATATAGTCATCTCGCTCTCATGTGTCTTGCTCGGCGCTGTGAAATTGCCAATGTATGCGTACCATCAGTATCTACTTGTTGCACAGTTTCTTAATGACTTGATCAATAATAGCTATTGGAGCCTCATCCTATGTACAATTCTCTCACAACTCTCCACATTTTAAATTAATCACATGCAAAGGATCAGGGTAGTACTTTCTCAACATGGACACATAAAACATGTTGTGTGCTCCCACTAATTGAGGTGGCAATGCCAATCACTATGCAATAGGACCTATTTTCTCGAGAATCTCAAATGGTCCAATATATCTCAGAGCAAGTTTTCTTGAAATGTCAAACCGAGTCTACCCCTTACGAAGAAAAATCCAAAGGAGTACATGATCACTGACAATGAACTCATGGACCTTACTTCGATTATCTGCATAACTCTTCTGTCTATCTTGAACAACTTTCATGTTCTGACAGATCTGCTAAATCTTTTCATTTTTCTCTTGTACAAAAGTTGGGCCAAAAATTGCTATGTCACCAACTTCGGCCCAACAAGCTGGCAATCGACAAGGTCGACCATATAATACCTCAAACGGTGCCATGCCATACTCGCCTAATAGCTGTTATTATATGCAAACTCACACAATGCCAAATGACCCTCCTAGTTACCCCCAAAATCAAGGACACATGCACGAAGCATATCCTCCAAAATCTGGATCACTCTCTCAAACTGCCCGTCTGTCTATGGATGGAAGGTTATGCTCAAGCTTACTCTAGTTCCCAACTAGTTCTACAAGCTCTACCAAAAATCGGATGTAAACTGAGCATCTCTATCATACACAATTGACATTAGAACCTCATGTAATATCACGATCTCTTAGATATACAGTGGACTCAGCGTGTCAACCTAATCTCTGCTATGCATTGGGAAGAAATGAGTTGACTTAGTCAGTCTGTCCATAATGACCCAAATAGTATCATGTCTCCATTGAGTCTGGGGTAGCCCCATTACAAAGTCCATGGTAATGTGCTTC
>JAJIYU010003195.1:0-27539 GCA_030144865.1 Tinospora cordifolia | reverse complement strand
CCCAATTTATAAGATCCATATTTATAATATAAATTTCACTTAGGCTTATGCAACAAGAAGAAATTGTAAAGCACATTCTTCTATTATACCTTGTACGTAATGCACTCTTTTAGCCTAAGTTGTTCAATTAACTTGCTAACATTTATCTTCTCTTGGGATTTCCATTTAGTTGTTTGATCTATGCTACTGGTTTTTTCTTTCAATCTACTTCATCCTTTTTTTTTTAATTTCTTTTTCTATCTCTTGGATTATTGGTGTTGAGCGAGGGCAGAATGGTGGGCCAAACCAAAACCTTCCTTTTTTTCCCCCACTGTTCTTGGTTGAGTGAGGGCAAGCATGCATATGTGAATGTCTGTAATATTCGTTACACTAGTCCAAGGTTCTTCAAATTCTATATACTTTGTCATAGATTAAGGCTTGTGTATGTGCTTGTATATTTGCATACACTTTTGTTTTGGACATCTAGCTTTTGTTGATAAACACACACATACATGCTTAACACATGTATATGTATCTTCTCCATTGATCATGTTAAACCCTCACCAGAATAGCCTGATTCATTTATTCTCAACCATAGGCTTCACTTGTTTAAATTTCATAATAATTAATCTATTAGTTTGTTATTTTAAAAAGATGATGGTTGTGAGAATTTTTATAATTATTCCCCACTGTACATGCTCTTTCTCTGATTGCTTGCTTTGCTACTAATTCTCATGCATTGGTCCTGCTTTTTTACTTCCTCTTTTCTCTCTTTTTTCAATAGAGAATTAATTGGTGAGATCATGACTAAATGTACTAAGGATGGTGTTCAGCTTCAGACAAGAGGAAGACTGTACTCACCCATTCATCTCTAAAATTCAAATGTAATATGTTGTTCATATTAAATGTAATCACATACTCATTTTTTGTATAAATTTGAGTGTATTACCTAATAATCAAAACAAATGACTTGTTATAATGTTCTAACAATTTATATTTTTAAACAAAATTGTAGCATTTGAGCTAAATTTTTAGTTGTTTTTATCATTTGATAGTAATATTTAATATTTTTAAATGCAAAACACAAAATAAATAATATAAAAAATGATATAATTACTTTATATATAAAATAATCAATAATAGCATTTATCAAATGCTATAAGTTCGATGTAATGACAACATTTTTAAAAGGCTATGCATTCCAAATTGTGATAGTGTTTTCAAAAGGCTACAAATTGTATGCCACTATAGTGTTTTTACAAAGCTATAAATTCCATCTTGTGATAGCGCTTTTAAAAAGCTATAATTTCAATGTTGTGATAGTATTTTTAAAAGGCTATGAGTTCTGTTTTGTTACAAAATTCAGAAAACACTATAAATTGTATGGACTTTCAATAGCATGGGTTATCATAGCGTGCCATAGAGTGCTATCTATAACATATGACAACATTTTTACCAAGCTATAAAATACCTTTTTTCTTGTAGTGCAGCCAAGCGAAAGGATGAGGTGTTAGTATATGTATTGTTACCAATCAACACGTGTCCACCACGTGTCAAATGGTGGGCCAAATGGCATGCAAAACCCATGCTAAAGTTGCCTATTAATAGGGAGTTCCTCTGTAACACCCTAACCTTTGACCACCCAACTATACTAAGGGCCAAATTGCTAGTATTCCCTAGTACCAATAATGTAGATAAAAACACAAAAGATCTAAATAAGATCAATCAAAGGATGGGTATGCTACGTTATTAAATTACACATTTTTATGGGAGATCATTAAGAAGATTCAACAATAATGAATAATACTAATTAAAGGACAATAAAAAAAATTAACTAAATTGACCATTAGAGGTTCCAACTACAACAATTAATAAAGTTAGACTCATTGGCCAATGCATATATTTTGAAATTAAAAAGACATACAATTTAGGTAGAGACACAATACCCATTAGCCCACATGAAAGTACATCTGACTACCAAACTCAACCACAAGGTTAATCACTATGCTATCGCTAGGGGGTTCATTAAATTTATCCTGATTAGTAGCTACTTGAAAAATGAAAAGAAGTGGAGTGAGCTCAAAAACGCCTAGTAGATAAATCCCAACATAGCTCAAGTATCACAATAACAAACACAATGACAGGCAAACACTTTCAAACATTAGGTATTTCAATTAGCTATTTTGTCTATAGTTGTCATTAAGATCGAAAGGACTATCCTCAACATTTCTTTTCATTTTTTTAGCTACAGTGATACTATATTGCGGTACTGTGGTGTTACTTCTTCAATTCATCCTAGCTACCGTGATACTATAATATTTTTTTAATTTATTTCGGTTACCACGATACCTTACCGTAATAATGCATTTGTTTTCCTCTTCTCGTTTCTCACCTATGCATTCTGGTTACTACAGTACTCTTTCCTTTTACCACAATACATAGAAGTAGGACTGCACTTAGACTCATCTATTATGTTATCCTTGTGCACTGAGTACCATATTAAAAGAAAATTGAGTCATCTTTGCATTAATACCAATTTAAGGATTCAATTCTAAGATCATACCTTTGGTTGGACACCTTTTGATATGGGTTTTTTAAAAAATATATCTTGTTTATTGACTTGCTTTGTTTAATTTATTTTACCCTCACTTTCATAGCCCTCACTCTTTTTATTTTATTCATTTTGGTTAAAAGAAATAAATAGTTTTACTAGTCTCCGTGGATTCAATCCTATTTATCACTATTTATGAAATAGTTGACGGGCATTGTTTGTGACAGGTTGGAAGTAATTTGGAGATGTGTATATATATATATACCTATTATCATATGAATGTATTGTCCAAATATATTATGGATATTATGTAGATAAATGGTTGATTTGAGGAAGAATATCTATTTTTTTATTGATTGTGATCTATGAGGTGGTTTTTTAGTTTGTGATATATTACATTTTAAAGAATACTCCATCAAAAAATTATTAAGAAAATTGATGATTTGGTTAGGAAGGCTTATAGGGTTCTTGACATATTTGAGAATTCTATGCTGATCGTGACAGCACCTAATGTATGTTTGTTGGCCAGAGTTGGTAATTGTCAAGACCCCTTCTGAAACCTCATACAGGTGGCCCAACCGACACAATAGTTAGACAAGTCTACTCCTCAGTCAAACTTGTCGACTATTGTTAAGCCTTATCATCGAATATTTATAGTATTCAGAGTGCAATGAAAATAAGATAAGCAGAATAATATAACAATAGCGAAAGCCTTTAACATAAATTACATTACTAGAGTCTAGCTGAACTTTATATTTTTTCAAAACTTATACATAATGAGAAAAATATCAAAAATAGAAAAACAAAATAACAAAATAACAAATCAACCTACTAGGGATAGACTAGAAAAGATCACACGATGAACATACCTTTTCCTTTATCCGCACTAGATGATCCTGAAATGTTAAAAGTGGTGAGCTCAATATCCACGTGAGCCCAGTGAGTAGCAAAAGATATATCTACTTAAGTCTGACATTCTACATGCAATGCAACAGGCAGCATCACAACTATTTAATAAAAATGTAACAACAAATAGCACATACAATCATCAACATATAAAAAGGCAACAGCCTAATATGCCATGATTCAAGGATCCAGTTTCTAAACTCGACACCCTTCTTTTATTATAAGGATCATTTAGTCATACTGTCATTCCAGATGGACGTGACCATCGTCCAGGCCATACTACGATATCAATTGTCAATTGTGGCCCACCGACCCAGTGGTATAGTCGCCACCCACAAACTAGTAGAGCGTGCCATGCACCACTCTAACTATATTCATAGAGCATATCATAGTACCACTCTATCTCGGACTATCACAATCCAATGTCTATACCTTGAAAACTCTCATCATTAGGCCAGGTCAACACATCTGAAGATCCATCGATCAGTCCTACCTCAGAGCTATCGCGATCTAATGCCTGCACCTCAAAACTTCTCGTTATTAGGTTAGGTTGACACATTTGAAGATCCGTCAATCAACTCTATCTCAAAACTACTAAGATCCAATATCCACACCTCAGAACCTTTCATCTTGAGATGAGGTCGGCACATTTGAAGATCCATACTCGTATCTCTGGACTATCATGATCCAATGTCGGCACCTTAGAATCTCTCATCTTAAGGCCAAGTGGGCACTTCTAAAGATCAATCCTATCTCAATGCAATATGCAATGCATGTAGCACCCAAGTATGCAACAATCATAAGCAGAATAAAAGATTAAATAAATAAATACATCAAATTACTACTTACAGACTAGATCAATTGTTGGCGTTCTCTCGGTCCCCAGTTGCATCTCCCATATTAAGCTAAATACCACAAGCTCATATTGTCAACACTTGTTTTGCTTTTGGTATACACTACGTAACCTCTTTACAAATTTGTTGTAATATACAATAAATAGGAAATTAGTTCCTATGTTACACATTTTTTCCATGTGAAGTAATTCATAATGCTATACAACATTAATTATAGATAATGTTATATTTATAACATTACATAATCAATTTTATAACATTATATGTATACATATAATATTAATCTATACATTTTTTCCTCTAATTGCATAAACACAAATTTGATATCCCTATTCATCTCTAAAAATCCTACTTTTATTGTCATTGAGTTCAAGATTTTATTCTGGACATTTTAGTACCTGCCAACTAAGGTTTTTGTGCTAATAGATATACCCCCTATGTATCGACTTCCAACTAATTTTAGGTTACACAATATAATTTCTTAGGGCCTATATGGGTAAAAATAAAGTACATATCCATATTCTACTCATTAATTTGAACACAATGATTTTTATGTTGTGTATTTTTACTCCTAGAAAAATACACCCTAATTTTAGGTTACACAATACACTAACACATTTTATGAAAATTTCACTAGAAAAACTGAATTTCGTAACTTCCATAATAATTCTAAATTGAAAAGAGGTAAAAATAATTTGCCCAAAATGTTGGATCCTCTAGAATGGGCAACTCCACTTTTCTTCTTTTCTTTCTTTTTCCTTCTCTTTTTCTCTTTCTTCTTCTTTCTCTTTTTTTTTCTTTCAACTTAACTCCCACTAAATAATTATTATCATTATTTATTTATTTTTATTTTCATTTAATACACACATTAATTAATATTATTGTTAAAAAATCACATATTACTATTTAATACACACATTAAATTATACTATACCCATAAAATTATGTATTTTTATTTATAATTCATTAATTGATACATGAAAATACATGTCTAATTCTTTGGCTCAATGTCCAAAAATACGAGTCGTTATAGTCTTTCTTCCTTAGAACAAATTTTGTCCTTAAAATTTACTTAAATAACAAAAATCAAGAAGCAACTCTCATAATCTTAGGGAAGTGACTTGTCATGTCGTCCTCTTGTTCCCAGGCATCTTGCTTGGCACCGTAAAATTGCCAACGTACACATACCATCAGTATCTCCTAGTTGTGTAGTTTCTTCATGGATTGATCAATTATAGCTATTGGAGCCTCATCGTATGTACAATCCTCTCGCAACTCAACATGTCTCCAATCCATTACATGCGAGGGATCGAGATAGTACTTCCTCAACATTGACACATGAAACATATTGTGTACTCCCGCTAGTTGAGGCAGTAATGTTAATGGGTAAGCAACAAGACCTATCCTCTCTAGTATCTCGAAAGGTCCTATATATCTCGGAGTGAGGAGAAGTTCAAAGTAACACATGATCACTAACATCGAACTCAAGTATCCTCCTCCGGTTATACACATAACTCTTTTGTCGATCTTTAGCTGCTTTCATATTCTCACAAATCTATTGGATTTTCTCATTTTTCTCCTACACAAAAGTAGGGCCAAAAATTGCTGTGTCACCAACCTCAGCCCAACAAGCTGGTGACGACAAAGTTAACCATATAATGCCTCAAACGGTGCCATGCGATACTTGCCTAAAAGTTGTTATTATATGCAAACTCACACAATGCTAAATGATCTTCCCAGCTACCACCAAAATCAAAGACACATGCATGGAGCATATCCTCCAAAATCTAGATCACTCTCTCAAACTAACCGTCAGTATGTGGATGAAAGGTTGTGGTTAAGTTTACTCTAGTCCCCAACTGACTTTGCAAGCTTTACCAAAAATGGGACATAAACTAAGCATCTCTATTAGACACAATGGACACTAGGAACCCATGTAATCTCATGACCTCGTGGATATACAATCGACTTAGCCTCTCAACCAAATCTCTAGTGTGAATTGGGAGGAAATGAGTCGACTTAGTCAACCTGTCCACAATGACCCAAATAGCATCATGTTTCTGCAAAGTCCATGGTAATGTGCTCCTATTTCAACTCAAGAATAGCCAAGGCTATAACAAACCATCAGTTCTCTGGTGTTTAGCCTTAACCTATTGGGACATATCACATATCTACACAAAGGCTGCAATATCTCGCTTCATCCCTGGCTGCCAATAAGTACGTTGAGCATCCTAATACATCTTATTGGTGTTTAGATGAACGATATACCTCGAACAATGCAGCTCTACTAGTTCCCCCTGTCTCAGGTGATGGTCAGCTAATACCCACAATTGTCCCCTAAACCTTAGTGTACCATCACTATCAATTGACCACTCCACATGAGAAGTTTCATCTACCCACTCCCGAAACATCACATAATCAACATCACGAGGCTGCACCTCCATGACGTCAGCAAGCAAAACTGTCTAGGCTCTCATCTGTGCATTGACTTTGGTCTCTGTCAAAGTTTCATGGATATTCATCACTATCAAAAAATCAATCATCCTCCACTCTTGAAACATATTTCTAGCCATACAAGCGATTTCGACCAGTTTCCTACTAAGCACATCAACTACGACATTAGCCTTCCTAGGATGACATTCAATACTAAAGTCATAATCCTTTAGCAATTCCATCCACCTCCTTTGCCTCATATTAAGATCTTTATGAGAAAATAGATACTTGAGGCTCTTGTGATTTGAATATAGTGTGAATCATTCACCACAAAGATAATGCCGCCAAATCTTGAGTGCAAAAACAATAGCTGGTAGTTCTAGATCATCAACAGGGTAGTTCTTCTCATGAACTTTTAACTATCTAATGCATTAGTATAAGTCTCGACCTAGTTTTGGCAAAATAAGAACTGGCACAGCTATCAACCTTTGTTTAAGCTCCAGAAAGGCATGCTCACAGTTATCATTCCATAGAAAATTTACATTCATCTGGGTCAGCTTTGTCATTAGTGTTGCGATGCGGGAGAAATTCTGTACAAATCTCTGATAAAACCTGCTAAACCCAAAAAACTACAAATCTCGGTCACTGTAGTAGGTCTAGGCCAATCAACAATCACTTTGATCTTGGCCGGATCAATCACTTTGACCTTGCGTGCTCCTATCTAGACCTTGAGGAGATTAGAATGTCATCAATGAATGTGATCACAAAATGATCAAGATAAGGCTTGAACACCAGCTGCTTCAAGTCTATGAACATCATCGGGGCATTCATTATGCCAAATGGCATAACGAAGAACTCATAGTGCCCATAGCGAGTCCGAAAAGCTATCTTTGGTATATCATCTTCCCTAAGACATAGCTGATGGTACCCTAACCTTAAATAGATCTTCGAGTATACTCTATCACCCTTCAATTAATCAAGCAAATCATTAATTTGAGGAAGAGGGTATTTATTCTTTATAGTCACCCTATTCAATTGTCTATAGTTGATGCACAAGCGGAGACTCCCATATTTTTTTCTTACAAACAACATTGGAGCTCCCCAAGGTGATATTCTAGGTCGAATAAAACTCTTGCCCAATAATTCTTGTAGTTGAACCTTCAACTCCTGTAACTCCTTAGGTGTCATACGGTAAGGAACTATTGAGATTGGTTCAGTCCTCGAGACCAACTCAATGACAAAATTGATCTCTAGCTTAGGAGGCAAGCTGAGTAAATCATTAGGGAGTACCTCGGGGATTGCACATACCACAAGAATATCCCCAAGTCTCAACTTGGAAGGTTCACCAGTATTTGTGGCAACCACACTCACTGAGGCACACATCTCCTCTAGTGTTGCTAATCTGCCCTAGGTGCTAGGTTTATTTGAACCTCTAACCTTGAAGCACCACTATAGGTTGATTCAGGATCTAAAATACTACACGCTTAGCATAAGAATCAACATAAGCATGATAAGTAGCTAGCAAATCCATGACTAGAATGGCATCAACCTCCAAAAATTCTAATACCTGCAGATCTACCACTGTCTCTAGGTTGCTGGCACGAATCACACAATGCTCACAGTTCATATTGGGGTAAATACGTTCCCCAGTGGCAGTACTTAATACAAGCCAAGTGGATGCCCTAACTGGTCTAAGTTTCATTCTATCAACAACAGGTCTAGATATAAATGATAAGGTAGAACCAGCATCAATCAACACATATAAAGTTGAATCTAAAATAGGGTCGGAACCTTCTACCAAAGTCTTGGTAGCCTCCAGATCAGGTTAAGTAACTGCCTTGGCTCTCTCTATATCTTTGTTGGACTATCGGCTGGGCTAATAAGGTAGGACACTTTGATCTCTTGTTCCTAATATGTCCACATTAGTAACAAGTGAACGGTTGTCTCTATACAACTTGTCATGTCCATATTGCTTAGTCCATTTGTACTTTCAGTGTCGATGGCCTATACTCAATGCCTCTGCCTCCCCTACTTCAAACTCCTCTACAGCCTCCGCCTCTAGGTTGTACTACCAATGTGGCTCAAATGGCTGAACAAAGGTGGTTGTAGTTGCCATCATCGTGGTAGACTAAATCTGTGGGGTGCTAGTCGATCCAGTAACCAACTTCCTCTTCTTATAACCCTTATTCTTCTGCCACTATCCCTAATAACTGGAAGTCTGCGTTAAAGCCTGGATGGTACTACCTGACACAATCTGCACTGGTACAGGCTTGTCCTTACTGTCTACCTCATATCTCAAAGCTCGGCCCTTTAGAGATTCAAGACTAAAACTATGTATCGCCCATCGAATATCACTATTCAACCCCCAGCGATAGAATCTAGCCCTTTCTACTTTATTAGCAACTAGCCACGAAACATAAAACTATAGATGAATGAATCTGGAAGTGTACTCTTGGACAATGATATTGCCTTGTTGCAAGGCCAAGAACTCCATCTTCTTGTGCTCTCAAGTAGAAATAGGAACAAAAATCTCCAAAAATAACTCTCTAAACCTTGCCCAAGTCTCAATTGGGTGCTTAGTAGCCAAAACTGATAACCACCATCTAGCAACATCACCCTCTAATGTATGGGTAGAGAATAACACCTGATTCTCTTCAGATAGCTTCATCAATCATATTACCTTTTCAACATTCAACAGCCAGTCATCTGCTTATTCCAGATTAATATCACCCCAATATGACTAGGGTTTTAAGTCCACAAACTTCTTGAATAGTCTTTCATGTAAAAATTCTCTCCTATGTCTCTCTCAGTGGTGCCTACAAAGAGCATCAATCTCTTATTCAAACTCATTATCATCATCATGCTCATTAGCTGGCTCGACTACTAGTGGAACAGGAGCTAAAAAAGGTGTTGGTCGCTGCATATTAGCACAACCCCATCTATCTTCTAATGAAGTGTAACGTTAGAGGATTGATCAACTCCCCTTGGGCCCGAAAAAGATCTTCGAGCCATCGGTATATCTCAAGCTAGGCAGGCGGTAGTGGTATAGCCTCAGTATAGGATCCTACGGGGGAGTAGGATCTTGCGGTACCCTCCATGGTTTACTGCATCTAGGTGGCATCTTAGTTTGCAATTCGAATACAATCAGTTGTCAAAGTTAAACATTGCAAACATGCCACTCCTAGAGCCTATTTTACCAAAACTGTACAGTATATTTTCGAAAAGATGTTTTGAGAAATAGAAATTTTTGGACTCATATATTTTGCTTTATTTCAACTTTGGAAAATTTGTGGGCTCAAATACCAACATTGTCAAGACCCCTTCCAAAACCTCATATAGGTGGTTCGACCGGCACAATAGACAAAAAGCCTACTGCTCAGTCAAACTTGCTTACTACTGTTAAGCTTTACCATCGAACATTGATAGTATTCAAAGTGCAATGAAAACAATATAAGCAGAATAATGTAAAAACAGTGAAAACCTTTAACATTAATTACATTTCTAGAGTCTAGTTCAACTATACATTTTTTCAAAACTTATATGTAATGAAAAAAAAGCAAAAATTGCAAAACAAAACAATAAATTAACAAAACAACCTACTAGTGATAGATTGAAAAAGATCATACGATCAGCACACCTTTCTCTTTATCCACGCTAGACGATCCTAAAATGTTAAGAGTGGTGAGCTCGATATCTAAGTAAGCCCAATGAGTAGCAAAAACTATATCTACTTAAGTCTAGCATTCTGTATGCAATACAATAGGCAGCATCACAATTATTCATTAAAAATGCAACAACAAATAGTACGCACAATCATCAACATATAAAATGTAATAGCCTAATATGCCATGAAATATGCCATACATTATGCCATGGTTCAAGGGTCCAGTATCTAAACTTGGCACCCTTCTTGCATTTTAAGGATCTTTTGGTCATACTACCAGTCTAGACGAATACGACCATCGTCCAAGCTATATTGTGATATCAATCATCGATCGTGGCCCACCAACTAGGCCATACTATCAAATCTCAACAATCATGGCCCACCAACTAGGTGGTATAGTCCCCACCCACGAACAAGTAGAGTGTGCCATGCACCACTCTAAATATATCCATAGAGTGTACCAAAGTACCACTCTATCTCAAAATATCATGATCCAATGTCTGCACCTCAGAACCTTTCGTCATTAGGTTAGGTTAGCACATCTAAAGATCTGTCAATTAGTCCTACCTCAAAGCTATCACGATCCAATGCTCGCATCTCCGAACCTCTCATCATTAGGTTAGGTCTGCACATCTGAAGATCCGTCAATCAGTTTGATCTTGTAACTATTAAGATCAAATATTTGCACCTTAGAACCTCTCATTTTTAAGCTAGGTTGGCACATCTAAAGATTTGTACCCGTATCTCACGACTATCATGATCCAATGTCTACACCTTAGAATCTCTCATCTTGAGGCCATGTGGACACATCTAAAGATCAATTCTATCTTAATGCAATATGCAATGCATGTAGCACCCAATTATGCAACAACTATAGGTAGAATAAAAGATTAAATAAATACATTAATTTACTACTCACAAACTAGATTGACTGTCGACATTATCCTGATCGTTAGTCGCATTTTCCAAAACTGAGAAATATACCAAAAGCTGACACTGTCGACTCGTGTTTCACTTTTGGTACACACTTCATAACCTCTTCACAAATTTGTTGTAATATACAATAAATAGGAAAATTAATTATTTTCTATGTTACGCATTTTTTTTCCATGTGTAGTAATTCATAATGCTATACAACATTAATTATAGATAATGTTATATTTATAACATTACATAATCAATTTTATAACATTATATATAAATATAATATTAATTTATACATTTTTTCCTCTAATTATATAAATGCAAATTTAATGTACCTATTGATCTCCAAAAATCCTAATTTTAGTGTCATTGAGTTCAGAATTTTATTCTGGACATTTCAATACCCACCAACTAAGGTTTCATCGATAATAGGCATATCCCTATATGTTGACTTTTAACTACCATATAATTTCTTAAGGCCTATACAGGTACAAATAAAGTACATATTCATATTTTACTTGTTGATCTAAACACAATGATATATATATATATGTTGTGTATTTTACTCCTAGGAAAAATGTGCCCTAATTTTAGTCACACAATAAACTAACACATTTTATTAAAATTTCACTTGAAAAACTAAATTTTATAACTTCCATAATAATTTTGAATTGAAAAGAGATAAAAGTAATTTATCCAAAATGTTAGATCCTCGAGAATAGACAACACCTCTTTTCCTCTGTTCTTTCTTTTTCCTTCTCTTTTTCTCTTTCTTCTTCTTTCTCTTTTTTTTTCCTTTCAACTCAACTTCCACTAAATAATGATTGTCATTATTTATTATTTATTTTCATTTTTATTTAATACACACATTAATTAATATTATTGCCAAGAAATCATGTATTACTATTTAATACGCACATTAAATTATACAATACTTGTAAAATCATGTATTTTCATTTATAATTCATTAATTGATACATGAAAATATATGTCGAACCCATCAACTCAATATCAAAAAATACGAATCATTACAATAATCTCTACAACAATAGATGTAATCAATAAATTAAATAATAAGTATTCATTTAGGGTTGTTTATTGACTAGAGTTAATCAAATAGCTTGCTTTGATTCACTAAGAAAGACAAATAGTTTGTCAGAGCTTATCAATAATCATAACCAATTTATTGAAAAAAAAAAAAACTAAGTCGTTTTTGTATCAATATCAATTTGAGGATTCAATTCTAAGATCATACCTTGGGTTGGACACTTTTTGATATAGATTTTTTGAAAATATATATAACTTTTTTTTTTGTTCATGAAAAACTTATATTATAAATATAAGCTTAAAAAGAATTATGAGTTTGGTGGGGATCAACAATTAATTAGGGTTTGACATGGGGTCCAGAAGCCTTAGACAGTTGAGAAGCATTTTGGAGCATGCTAAAAGTGGTTTAACTAAAATAATATCTATAATAGTTGAGGGACGCTGATTGTGAGGCGCTGTAAGTAGTTTGACAAAACCCTACGAATAGCTTGTGTTGGTCATGAACAACTTATACTATAAATAGAAGCATTAAAAGAATTAACTAGGGTTCGATGTCGGGTTCAGATTCTTTAAATAGTAGAGGGGCATTGTTTAGAACGTGCTGAAAGTGGTTTGACTAAAAAATGTCTTGAAAATAACCTATGTGGTCATGAACAACGTATACAAAAAGTATAAACTTTTTAAAAGAATTAGAAGTTTGTTGGATGGTCAACAATTATCTTGGGGTTAGGCATGAGGATCAGATGCCTTGTACAATTGAGGGGCACTATTTAGGACGTGTTGGAAATGATCTAATGAAAAAACATCTTATAGATAGCTGTAGTGGTCATAAACAACTTATACCATAAATAAAAGCTTCAAAAGAACTATGAGTTTTGTGGGAGCATCAAAAATTAATTGAGGGTTCAACGTAGGTTTTAGATGCCTTAAACACTTGAGGAGTACTAATTGGGATGCATTTTTGGCAAAAAAAAAAAAAGACACCTAAGGATAGCCTTTGGTGGTGGTCGATAACTTAAATTGTAAGTATAAACTTTAAAAGAACTACAAGTTAGGTAGGTGGTCAAAAATTAACTCTGGGTCTAGCGACAAGGTTTTGATATTTTGAAGAATTGATTGATGCTATTTGGACACGTTAAAAGTGGGTTGACATAAAAAAATCTCTACGAATAGCCTATTATGACCATCAACATATAAGTCATACACTTGGGCCCAAATTGGGAAAAAAAGGGGCAATAGGCACCACCTGTTCAAAAGAAGGCACTACTTAGGCCCAAATTAAGGAAAAAAGAGCAAGAAGAAGCAAGTACTACCTTTAAAATGGGCGGCACCTATTTGATGGGCTCTTTTTTATAGTGTCTACTGAATAGGTAAGAATTTTGTCTGTTGCCCATTGAAAAGGCATCTTGAAGTTCCTTTTTAACTTTTTGGTAGACTTGTCTAAATGAGGACATAAAAAAGATTTCAGCTTGTATGGAGATATTAAAAAAAATCAGACCTATTTTAGTCTTATTTTTTTTTTTAGATTTTGATGGGTAAAGCCAAAAATTAGGATTGCGGCAAACCATTTTTTTTGGGTTTTCGAGCAAAAAAACCTTGTTTTTCAGCATCTGCAATTTAAAAAAAAAAAGGAAAAATGAAGAAGTGGAAGAAAAGAAAGGTGGAAGAATGGATAAAGATTTTGGGTAGAAGTATTTTGTAGATTGTAATACCATGAAAAGAAGTATGACATAAAATAATAATAAATGAAGATTGATTGGTTCCTCACAAATATGTGAAAATTTTGTGCAATTTTAATATGTAGGAAATGAAAGCGAAATAAAAATACTAGAAAATCATAACAAAAAAATGAAATAGGAAATAAAAATTTTGGAGTAAATTATGTGTCATCCAACTTAGGCAAAGCAGAAAATAGAAAGTCAAACAAGGTTTTTGTGTAAGAAACATAAAATAGAGAAACCACAATCTTGTGAACCAAGACCGCAGTTTTGCGAATAAAGGAGCCGCAAGACCATGGTCCTCCATGTGGGTAAAATCCCACAATACTTGGATAAGGCCCTAAATTCAGTGGAATTTGGCATAAAGGAGTGTCATGTTTCATCTTGGACAAGTATTTTGATAAGAACACTGAGGTTAAACCCTTTTGGTCTTTCATACAACTTTAAATAAGAAATTGATCAAACCACGAAATGTTTGAAATTGAATGTCTTATTTGTCGCAATAATTAGGTAGATACTTCAAATGATCCACTGGGTTTTGTATTTACCCTTCCAACTTTTCAAGAAATTGATAAACATATGTAGCATGATAGTCATTTAGACAACCTTTTCCTTAGAATATTTTATTTAGAACGCTTTATTTAATTGTAAGGGCTTGTTGGCTGAATTTTGTTATTTATAATTTATTCCATTGTAATAGACTCAAAGGTTATGTACCTTGAGATTTTGGAAGTATTTAAAGATTTAGAATTATTTTTATTTAAATGTTTTTAAACGTTATCCTTTTTCGAATTATGACAAAAATTAAGGTTGTGTACCTTTTATTTTCAATTGATGCATTATGTCATTAATAAAGTTTTTTACCTATTAATTTCAACCAATAATATTAAATCTCTTGTTGCTTTATTTAGAAATGTTCATGAAATTCTAATTATATTATGCTAAAAAATCTCAGGGAATTGGGATAAAAATAGAAATTGTGAAAAATAAAAATAATGTGACACCAGCCCGCTTCCTAGCTGAGTGGTGCAATCCACATTTCCAGAAAAGGAAACAATCGAATTTGAGGGAGGCAAAGTGTTACATAGATTTCCAAATGAAACTGAGATTCATGTAGTATTACATGAATAAAATTGCAACTAGACAATCAAAAAAAAAAAAAAAACAAAGAAAGAATGAAAAGAAAAATAAAGTGAAATAGACAAACTCTTATGTTTAAAATATTGGTACATGAAGTGACAATTATTGTTAACTAGCCTAAATGATTAAAATAAGTATAATTAGACTAAACATAGTTATTTAAACTATCATTAATATTAGTAGTAATAAAAATAATAAGAAGTAATAGTAAATTTTAAAAAGAAAATATTTAATATAGGTTATATATATATATATATATATATATTATTTTTAGTTTTTATTTTTTTTAAGGGAAACAATATGAAGCAAATTAAACCAAATTCTTTAAAGGAAAAATATAAAGGAACAAAATGACTAAATAAAACTTCCATAGGTATGTTATTTATAGTATTTTAAAATGTTTTGTAGTTTCAATTAATTGGAATGGGTTCAGATTGCTAGTAGAATATTGAACAGCCCCATAAATATTAGACATTTGGATTAACAACACAATTATGTATAGCTATTACATGAGATCCATTACAAATCTTATCATTTTAAACTACATAAGCGACCCAAATGTCAATAACACGATCACCAGTATACACGTAAGTACCCAAATCAGAAGCCTAAAAACAACGTATGTATAGGATATATAAGAACCTCAGACACCCAAACTTCCCATGTTACTCACACATGGGAGTATCCGGAAAGGAAGTGACAGGTAAAACTGAGATATATCAAGCAGAATCGGCAATCGCGACAAGCTTCAAAACTGGGCTTTTAGACTTAAGGGCTGGAGGTAGTGGTGGGTAATGTGGACATGGGCAGAGTTGGGATCTCAGGCTTTGGCAAGGATGATAATTCTGGTTTTGATAGAGGAGGCAATTCAGGCAGTTTTGGCACTTCAAGTTTGGGCAGTGGTGGTAGTTCAGGCTTTGGCAAAATGGGAGTTTCGACCTTTGGCACTTCAAGTTTGGGCAGCGGTGGTAGTTCAGGCTTTGGCAAAATGGGAGTTTCGACCTTTGGCACTTCAAGTTTGGGCAGCGGTGGTAGTTCAGGCTTTGGCAAGATGGGAGTTTCAACTTTAGGCACTTCAAGTTTGGGCAGTGGTGGTAGTTCAGGCTTTGGCAAAATGGGAGCTTCAACCTTCGGCACTTCAAGTTTGGGCAGTGGCGGCAGCTCTGGCTTCGGCAATGGAGGCAATTCAACCTTGGGTACGGGTGGGAGTTCGGGCTTAGGTAATGTAGGAATGGGAGGCAATTCAGGTTTTGGAAGCTCTGGAGTGTTGGGTATGCTTTCTTCTAAAAGACAGCGAGCCGCACTCACTACCACGAAGACATTGTTGCTGCTCATCATCATCATCAATGCGAGCAGTGTGGTGAGAAATAGAGGAAGGACAAAACTAGAAATGTGGTGGTGAAAAGCCATTGACATGTATGTACGTATGAAGAGGGCGTAGGACGTACGAAGAGGAGAGATAAAGATGGATGTAAGGGTAAGGTTACATATGGTATGATTTTATAGGGAGAGTTACGAAGAGACGTCGTATTTTGGAGGCTATTTAGCAGGTGAAAGCCGATGGACTAATTGGGAGTTTTCCTTGGAGTTGGGAGAGTTTGGGTCGTTATGGTTCAACCTCTCATCTATACGAAAAGAAGAGCTAGAATAATATATTTAAATATTTCAACAAAATGTTTGTCGGAGAATTATTGGACTAAATATTTCAGCAAATACTTTTTGTAATATGTAATTAAGTTATTGATTTTAAATTCACATTAATGATATTAATATATTTAACTATATTTTACAAATTACAAATTATGGCAAAAATTAAATTTTTTTAATTTGTAAAAAAAATAAAAGTAGACCATCTTTTTGAAATGAAGAAGTATCGTGTATGGTTTACGGACATCCTATATACGTCATGGTTAGTGTACAAATGATATTAGAAAAGATAATATAGAAACATAAGCTACATAAAAAATGCTTAATGTATAAATGGACCTTCGCTTAGCAATTATAACATTTTAGACTAAAAAATTTTAGTATTACTAGCTCCCAACTAAAGCTATTTTTTTGGGGTGTTATGTTCAATCCTTTTAAAGTATTTGTTCGTTTCTCTCATTTCAATTACTTCTCTCCACAGTTATATTTATATTACCTGTGTTTTGATAATTTGTATAAGTTATATTTAAACTCCTTTCAAGTTTCCTCATTGATCTTATCCATACATTTGAAAGAGAGGTAATATTATCTATGTTATATATAGTTTGACCTCCATCCATCATTTATATTATTTTTAGTTCATTTTTATTAAACAAATGTTATTAAGGACACGAGGCATCATACAATTGCTATCAAGTGCATAAAGTTGAAGCAATCAGAAACTATTTAAAGTTTGACTAATCCGCTAGCTGCAACGTACTAATAATATTATTAATCATATGCTATTTATTAAGTTGAATATATAAAATGCTTTATATACACTACAACAATTTTAGTGTTTAGCAACAGTTTTGTTTTAGCAATAAATAATTTTTTGTTGCTAAATGTCATTTTTACCAACAATATGTTATTTTTGTTGCAATATACTACTTAAGGATATTACTTTTGTAGTAATTTTTAACGAAAAAAATTAATCAAAACAGCAACAAATTTTTTTGTTGCAAAATATTACTCTTAACAACAAATAATAATTTTTTGTTGCAAAAAATATTAATTAATGTTATTTTAGCAACAAGTTATTAGTAGCGAAAGTTTTAAGGAATAAATAACTTTTATAGCTAAATACCAATTTTACCAACAATATAATATGTTTTTAGGTTGTTTTTTGGTATAAGAAAATATAATCAATTTCAATCTAATATGGCTCGTTTCTACCAACAATATAAACAAGTTACTAACCAAAACGAGTTACCAACAAGATAATCAGTTGTACCTAAAAAAGAGTTACTGACCCAAAAAAAACAAAAAAAATAACAGTGTCTTTCTCTCTCGACTTGCAGGGAAGCTTGCCGGCAATCTCGATCCTCTCAATCATCTTCATTCGATCACGTCTCATATCACTCTCTGTCAATCTCCTCGCCTCTCGATCTCATCTTGTCTCACCATCTTTCGATCTCCTCTCATGTAACACCCCGTAATTTCGTGATCATGCCACGTTGCGAGTAGGTATAAGAATGAAAGGAATATACATAATAAGAAATTTACAATCGATATTAGTTGAATTATCGAAAAAATATATATAATAAAATAAAATAAAATAAAATATTAATACAAATAATTTTAGGGAAATGAAATGAGTAGATGATAAATTAAAAATAGATGTAAAACTTATAATAAGATATATATATATATATATATATATATATATATATTTATACATAATTATACTTAAAAATTTTTAATAAGATTGTTTGTATACAAATTGACATGGGTAAAATAAAACAAAAAAAAAGAAAAAAAAAAAAAAAAAGAAAAGAAGAAAGGAAGAGAGTCGAGATTTCTGGGCAATGTGGATGAGTTGGGCGGTGATTTGGCTTATCCGGGAAGATTGAAAATATACAACCTGCTGCTCCGTGAGTTGCAGTTGCTAACTAAGAATCGAAACAGGAGCTAGTTGAGTCAATTGAGCAAGCCGAGGCGTGTGGGGGTAATACTTGTGAAAACCAGAATTTTGGTTTGGTGGTGTTCGGTTGGACGGAAACAAAAAAGGGAATGAAGAATAGCAGCTGCTGCTGCTGTTAGTTGAAGAAGAAGAACCAGAGCAGCGGTGCTCGGTGTTGTATGGCTGCTGCTGCTATGGGGCGTGGGTGCACAAACAGAGGAGGAGAAGAGAAAGACCAGCCCTACTGGTTTGCTGCTGCTGCAGCGAAGAAGAACCGGGCTGCTACCAAATGAAGCAGGACGTCATTGCAGGGAAGAAGACTGATACAGGGGATGGAAGTGTGGAGAGGAAGGCAGAGCAGGACCATGATGCGGTGCAGCAGGTCGGGAGTCACAAAACAGATGAAAAACAGAAAAGAATTGGAAAGAAGAAAGTGTGTGCGTTAGAGAAGTTGCAGCGGCCATAAAAACAAGAACAGAGGAAGCAAGCTGAAAACCAGAATTTGAATCCAAAATTCTGGGTTGAGGCATTGGAAAACAGAGAAGAAGAGATGGAAAACGAAGAGAAATGGAAGCTGAAACGAAGAAGATGGGAACTAGAAGAATTGCTGCATCGGAGCAGAATGGAAGAAGAAGAACTGAAAACAGAGGACAGGGACGGACGGTGGTGTTCAAAGAATGCAGCCGGCCAGCAAAGAAGAAGGACAAGTTGAATGCTGCTGCTGCTTCGAACCTCTGTTGCAGAACCATGGTGCTCTGCTGCTGGCCGTGAAGAACATGGGCCTTGGGTGTTCAGCTGTGACGGACTGAGATGGAAAGTGTGGTTTGAGGTTGGTGGTTGCAGCAAATCCAGGTGCGTGCTCGGTTGTGGCTTGATGAAGAAGATAAAGAACAGAGTACAAATTGAGATCCATGATCAGGGGAGTATGTGTTTCTGTTTTTAGCGGTTGGTGTGTTATTGTGATGAAGAAGACGGTTGCAGACCGTGGCCGTTGAGGAGTTGAGTTGTGAAGGATTTTCATGTTGGGTTACGGTTAGAAATTGTGATGTAAAATTCAAATTTTAAAGCTCATTTGTTCAATGATTGAGTTTGGCTCATGATGAACAAAGGAGGAAACGGCGACAGTGCAATCTACGTAAAGAGTCACGTGCAACAAAGAGGTCTCATCGCGAACTATGTTCGCGCAACGAGGAACGTTTTAAAAGGTAAAATATTTTAATTTTAAAATTTTATTTTGGACAATATAAAATTATTTTAAATGATTTAGATAGGAAAACAAAATGAAATTTGAAATTTAGGAATTGAAGTAAATAGAAATTTAATGAATTAATTGTGAAAACTAGTGTAGAGAATTTATCTAACAATTTAAATTGAATAAATTTTTAGATTATTTATAAATTATGGAACATGAAGATTAAGTGAAGTAATACAAAATTAAGTTAATTAACCTTTTAAATTAGAAGAAATTCACAAATTAATAACTTAAGTTAGTTAAAGACATGAAGAATGAACCTTTAAAAGTTTAAAATATTTATAAGAAAAGAATAAAATTTTATGCACTAAAACTAAACGTGTAACATTTAGAAGTCTTATTTTGTTCGTAATTAAATTAATTATGATATAAATAAATTATTTAAATCTTGATGATTAAATTATTATAAATCTAATTAGAAGTAAACGAATTGTAGAAACGTGAAATGTAAGTACGATAATTTTAGTTTTAAATTAAAAGTTTGAGTTAAAAGAATTATTATTTTCCTACGACATAAACATGAAAAGGAATAGCAGATTAAGAGATTTGAAAAACTTAGAATTGTTCTATCTTAATTATATGAAATTCTAAAAATGTAGGAATAACTCGAAATTTGCAAAAGTTGATATTTAAACCTTATAATTAATTTGGAAACTATTTAAGTTTGAAAATGTCGTAGACTGGATTGAATATAAAGTAGAAACTTAGAAGATTTTATTCATTGCTAAATTTCAAATTTGACAATGCGATAGTGTCGGATTATTCAGAGGAAGGCAAGGTTGCCCTGAGAAACGACAGAATCAGGTGAGCGTGACTTCCTTACTCATCTGTAGTATAGGGATTTAAGATTCAAAACATTTGTTGAATAGTTCTAGGATTACTAGAATCTCGTTAGGAAATTATTTGAACTTGTTTGCCATGCTTCGATGACGGGTGATGATTTATTTTAATTATGTTTTGTTTATCTATGGCATGCGTTAATAGGAAACAAGCATTTAGATTTCATTAATTACTCATGTGAATAGCCTGCACTATTTGATCTATTTTCCATGATATGTATGATGGTTAACATGATTGGAACTATTTGTAAAATTAAAATAAGACGATGGGTTATTAAGAATCCACATACCGGTACAATTGACGAGCCTAAAGCGGATCGAGGTGGCATCTCCTATATGTCACTGCTTGAAATTGTCGAGCTACAAGGCGGATCGTAGGTATTCCCAACTGGAGCTGACTGTGACAACTCGAAGTCTTTGGGAGACAGTACGATGCCATGGTAAGTACACTCTCTTAGGCTGTGATGTGAGTGTCGATTGATTTTAGATGGTTATCGGAACCTTCTGAGATTTGATTGGATCACGAGAAATACTGAAAGACATTTTAACCCTCTTCTGGTCTTAGACTACAACTAAAACCAAATAGATGTTTGAAACGCATAATGTTTGAAAGTGTTTGTAATGGTTTGGATTGGATTTGTATAATGTATGTGATGTCTAGGATCGATCCACTAGGCTTTCGGGCTCACTCCCACCTTATTTTCAGGTACACTTGGACGTAGAGTATGTTGACTTACGTCAGAAGACCCGCACTCTGATTGGACATCTCATGGAGAGGTCGTCGAGGATATGTGACTTGGAGGTCATGTTCTATGTATTTTACTAGACTATTTTAATGTATTTACATTGGTTTAACTTGGTTATTTTATCGTTCAATGGCTTTCTTTCTTTAACGATTTTGGGTTGAATGAATAGTTTCAAAGTATTTCCACTATATTATCGATGATTTGTATAGATTAATCCAGTGAGCATTTTGAGGAGTCCTTTTGATGTTTTATTTTGATAAACAATTACTCAAATATTGACTTAAGAACAAATTTATTATGAAGTTAATTTTGAAGAAAAAGATTTGAACAAAACGAAATTTTTCTAGTAGCATCTCATTTTTCGTCGGACGACGATCCGCACGTGACGTAACACGTAAATGGAGGTTCGGTTCAAAATTGGGGTGTTACATCTCAGCTCACTCTCTCTCAATCTTTTCATCTCTATCTCCATCTTGTTCCATCTCCCGATATCCTCTCGATCTCCTCTCTGCTGAAAGATCTCATCGTTGCCAGAGCATGTTTTCTCTCATCTCGCAAGATAATCGCACAACTATGTCTGTTGCCAAAGTAATGGCTACAGACTGACCGAAGAGGAGTTGTTCACTTTTCTCGATCTTTATCTTGCTCGATCTCTCGATCTCCTCTCTGTTGAAAATTTGATCATTGCCGGAGCACAACTCGCATTGTAATCGGACAACTGCAATCATTATAGTTCACGGAGGCTATAGACTGACTGAAGTTCACGGAACATTTAATGTAAATTATTCGAACAGAGCACTTCTTTTTTTTTTTAATTCTTCAATCAAGAACCTGTGGTTGCTCTTAGATTCTAGTAGAGTTTTCATAGCTTGCTTTAGAATGTGATTTTTCCTATTGGTAATTGCAGCGTCCATTTTGAGAAGCTGATTGCCCAATCCTTTTGGTTCCACCGCATAAGCACTTCGTCATCAGGGTTAACTTATTATTCTTCTACATGAATTTGCAGACATTTTCAAGATATTTTACGTGATGTAATTTGTCATTGCGTATTTTGATATTGAGATGCTTGGTGATTAAGTTTTTCTAGCTGTTGGTGATTTAAATTAGCTATTGGTGATTTAAATTAAGTTTTCCATTTTCACCTTTGGCTTGCCTAAGATAATACAATGAAGTGTGTAACAAATAAGATGTAATAATTAAGAGCTTACCCAAACATCCATAATTTGTTTGGAGAACACGGTATAAATGATAAGCTGCAGTGGAAGGAGCACTCTATGATTTTTTTTATGCCAAACAAACCAGGAGAATTCAGCAGATTTGATTTTCCTGAAGTTATTCCTGCACTCCTTAATGGTAGGCAATGTGCTAACTTCATATGGTGCTAGAACATCACATTTTCACATCCTCATGGGTTTCCAAATTAGTAATTTGGTGATTTAAATTTGAAATAAAATAAACAGATGATCTCTTGTCAAGTAACAATTCTTCAATTTTTTGAGATGGAAGGATTATTATGTTTCCTTAATAAATTTTCATTTGGTCATTATAAGCACTGAAATTTGAAATCTTAATGCAAAGGAGATTAAATTTGAAGTATTAGTTTCATGAACCCCATAAAATTAACCTCTGATAGAACTTCTAGCTCTATTTAAACTGGATATAAACTAAAAGCAAACTGGACATAGACATGCGTTAGCTTGTGAACCACATAATCTTCAAGATACCTTTAGCCGAGGATTAACAAGGATCACAGGACGGTTGCCAGCATCATCAGTTATAGCTTTTAGATCCTAGAAGAAAAACATGACAGCAAGCAAAATCTGAAAACCTTAAGGAAAACACCAGTTGCTCTATAACACATTACTAAAAGATTGCCACTAACTCCCCAACCTCACATCAATTATACAATTCCCAACAGCATTTTGAGGAGCAACCAATATGAATATGTCATCTTTTTCATCAACTTCTTTGGCACCTACAATTAAAAAGAGAATCATATAACACCTCGTAACTTCGCGGTCATGCCACGTTGTAAATACGTATAAAATGAAAAGAATTAGAAGATTGACAATCGATCTTAGTAGAAAAAAATACATAAAATAAAATAAAATAAAATATTAATACATATAATTTTATGGCAATAAAGTGAGTAGTATATATATATATATATATATCAAGGAGATTCATATACGTATATATAATTTTATAAATTCATAATAATGTTAAATGAAAAATAATTGTAAATTTATAAACTTATGATGGAGATTAAACAAATATTGATAGGAAAATAAGTACATATTGAATAGAACTAGTGACATGAATAATGAAAATTCAGAATAAATTGATGCATAAAAATATTTATACATCTAATAGGAAAATTGAAAGGAACAAGGAATTACATTTTAAACACATGATTATAAGTTTGTAGACAAGTTTAACGTGATTAAAGATAAAATAGACTTATATATATATATATATATATATATATATATATATATATATAATCAGAAGTTTAGGAAAGCTGGGCGGTGTCTACTTGGCTTACGAAGGAAGGGAAGCAAAAAACAGAGGCTAGATGGTTCGGGGGGTGGGGGTGGAGAATGGAACAGAAACCAGGGAGTTCTGGTTGTTGGGTTGTTGGCCGAGAGACACGAATCAAGGAGAGGCCATGCATGGAAGAGTGGAACGAACAAGAGAGGTTGGTAATTCAGTCGAAACTGGTGGTGATCTACGGGCCATGAAATAAATTGAAGGGATGGAAACAGACAGCATGGTGTTGCTGCCACGGTTGTTGCTCCCTGCTGCTGAAATGAAAAAAAGAGGCAACGGCAGAAATTTTATTCATTCTCTGGTTTTTAGGTTGCCTGATTCGTGCTAGCAAATGAAACGGAGGAACCGTGTTGGAAGTTGGTGCTGTGGAATGTGGAATGGTGGGACGAACAGAGGGAAAGGAAGAAGCAGAGCAGCAATACTCTGTTGCTGCGTGTTGCTGCTGTCTTCACTGTGGAACAGGGAAAAGGAAATGAAGAAGGGGCTGTAGGCTATTGATGTTGCCGTTCCCTGCTGTCGAACGAAGAAGAGAACACACGAAGGAGACCAACATCGCTGGTCTTGCTGTCCAAGCTGCTACTCCCGGCTACTGCTGCCCATGTTGCTGTTGCAGAGTGAAGAAGAAGGCCCTGCAGGGATGACAAGCAAAAAACAGAAAATGAAGGATGCTGCTGCTGCTGTTGGACCGTGAGCTGGTTGTGCAGCCGCTACTGCAAGGAAGAAAGAAGAAAAGAAAAGGTCCGGAAGGTTGGCTACACAAGAAGAACGTACAGACCGGGTTGAGTGAACTGAGGAACCAGAATTCAGAGCAGAAATTCTGGGTTGGAAACTGAAATAGAGCACGATCGGCAGGGGAGCTGAACGTTCTGGATTTATTGGATTCGGCTGCTGCAATCAAGAACAAGAGTAAGGCAAAGATCTTGCTGGAACTCACGGTGAAGCTGAAACGAAACAGAGGGAAGGACTCCTGGTCGAATTTGCACCACAGTTTCGATTTCAGCAAGAAAGCAGAGTTCTGGCGTTGCAGAATTGAAGGAGAAGAAGAACCAGAATTCTGGTTTGGGGGACGAAATAGACAGGGAGGAGAGGAATCTGAAATCTGGTAGCAACGTTTTATTTATCAGCTCGTGGGTGATCAAGACAGCGAGGAAAGTTATAAAAAAATTCAGATAAATGAGATTTCGGTATGTTTAGTCAATCATGAAATATAGTAAGGTTTATCAATACAACTTGAATTAGAATTTAATATAATGCAAATAAATTGATATGCATTGGTTATAACAACAAACTTTTATAATGACAAAATATCAAGGTTTGAGGAACAAAATTAACCAATGGATTTCCATTTGTTTAAATATTTAAAGTAAGTAGTTAAAAATTAAAAATCATTTATTCAAGTACTTAATCATTTAAATAATTAAGTATTTAAATTAGGAAATCAAATAAACGATAATTATTTAAATAAGCAGCATAAATGATCTTAGTAAAATTCTAAGAATAGTGAAAGATTAAAATTTTCAACTCCTAACAAGACTAAAGACTTGACAAATAAAAGTCTTATTTTGTTCATAATTAAGTTAATTATAATATTAATAACTTATTTAAATTGCAAAGATTAAGTCATTAGAAATCTAATTCTTACGAAAAGACTTGTAAATAAATTATCAAAATTATGACGATGAAGTTATTAGAACTCTGATTACATGATAAAAGCTTGCAAATAAATTATTAAAGTTGAAACTTCAAATTTAGGAAATTAGAAAGACTTAGAAACTAATTTGAATGAGAATATATTAAATTTTAGAATTTTAGAATTAGTTGGAAGTAATATTTGAACTCCATAATTATCTTAGAAATTATTTAAGCCTAAGAGTAATTCTATTAAATGTTAAATTTCAGATCTATTTATTAATGTGTCGAGGATTTCGAAAGAAAGCAAGGAGCCCCGAAGATCGGCATAATCAGGTGGGCATGACTTCCTTGCTCATCTGTATTATATAGATTTAAGATTCAAAGCATTTGTGCGAATAGTTCTAAGTTATTAGAATTTTATTAGGAAATGGATTGAAATTGTTTGGCTTATTTGAATGATGTGTGTTGTATGATAAATTATTTAATCCCTGCGAAATTAGTTTATGACATGATCTTGCAATTAGATTTACTCAATATGACATGCACGACTAAGAGCATATACATCTAGATATTATTGCTTACTCATGCACCCTGTCTGCAAGCATAGTTGGATTACATTATCTAGTGTATTGTATGATGCTAAATGTATTTGAGATTGTTTGTGAAACTAAAATAAGACAATGGTTTATTAAGAATCCACATACGGGTATGATTGACAAGCCCGAAGCGGATCGAGGTGGCATCTCCTATATATCACTGCTTGAGATTGTCGAGCCACAAGGTGAATCGTAGGTATTCCCACCTAAAGCTGACGGTGACAGCTCGAAGTCTTTGAGAGACGGTACGATGTCGCGATAAGTACGCTCTCTTAGGCTGTGATGTGAATGTCGATTGACTTTAGACAGTTATTGGAACCTTCTGAGATTTGATTGGATCACAGGGAATACCGAGAGACATCTCAACCCTCTTCTAGTCTTAGATTACAACTAAAACAAATGAATGTTTGAACGCCTAATGTTTGCAAGTGTTTGTAATGTTTTAGATTGGATCTGTATAATGCATGTGATGTGTAGGACTGATCTACTGAGCTTTTGAGCTCCCTCCCACTTTATTTTTCAGGTACACTTGGACGTAGAGTATGTCGACTTATGTCAGAGGACTTGCACTCAGATTGGACACCTCAGGGGGAGGCTGTCCGAGATAGATGACTGCGAAGTTATGTCTTATTTATTATGTAAGATTGTTTTAAAGTATTTACATTGGTTTAACTTTGATTGTTTTATTTTTCAATGGCTTTCTTTGTTTAATGATTTTGGTTTAAATGAATAGTTTTAAAAGTATTCCGCTGCATTGCTTATGATTTAATCGGTAAAATTATTGTAATTTTCTATCTTGCACAGAATATCTTTATAAACATTGACTTGAGAATAAAGGGTTATGAACTTGATTTTGATGAAAAAGATTTTGGCAGAACGAAATTTTCAAGTAGCATCTCGATTTTCAACGGGCGATGATCCACACGTGAGATAACACGTGAACGGAGGTCCGGCCAAAAATTGGGGTATTACAAATCATTAATCCATGCTTCCATGAAGAAATTAAAATAACCCAAACATAAAAAATGGACAAAAGTAGTAACCTTTCTAGAAGCCGAAACACTCATTCCGACAATTTAAGATACTAGTTCTAAAATTTTCACATGAAAATAAATCTAT